>CAHIKZ030000702.1:2420000-2473702 GCA_903632075.3 Acanthosepion pharaonis | reverse complement strand
TTAATTCTATAATTTAAAAATATGTGTATATTATACAATGAAAATATCTATTAAAATATTTGTTGCATAATTTAGATAAAAACCATGCAAAACAGTACTTTTATCCCAATAAAAAAATTTGTGCCAAGTTTTATACTTTCTGATGGTTTGTTTATTACATTTACTACACTTAGCTTCGTATGTCATTGGGCAAATTCAACTTTCTTTTTCTTTTTATATAAAAGACAATAGAGATCAAATGTATTCAAGATTACCCTGAATTATTAATGGCAAAATATGATCACCAATCGCTTTTATTGGTTGGCATTATTCTATTTTGGATTTGATTTGAGAAATATTTTAGAGTAGAAAACATTATGTGTATTCATATAATTTTTTTAAGCTTAACCCTTTTCACAAAGTACACAGATACTACACTTTGATCCTAGCTAGAATACACAGATATTCTTATGCAAAACAAAAGTGCGAATTCATGTGTAAACATTTTCATTAATTTTTACAAATATGATTCTAAGAAAGAAACAAACAGACAAAAGTTAGTAATTCTACCAAACACTGTAGTGCAAAATCCTATTTTTTTTGTGGGTTTGCACATGAATACTTCAGATCCATTTTTTTCCTGAAGTAGATTGATGAAGCATGTTTCCTTTGATATTTTCATGTAATTTAATTAAGAAAAAAACTTAAGTTTATTTTTTAAGCTTAAAAATATTTAAACAAAGAATTAATTCTTATTATATTTTACTAAAATTCTTCTGTAAACTGTCATAAAAAATTTGGTTAAACTTAGCAAAGTGGTTTCTGACTCAGTAACAGAGACAGAGAATTTTCTATGAATGCATCTAAGAGTGCACTTATGGTTGTAGGAAGCTGGTCAGGCAAGCTCCTTCAATGGGTTTGATATCATATGTTGATTTGTTCAAACCAATTCCCTCGTCTTTCTTGGCTTTATCACAACTTTTTGGCTGCTGTATTCTCTGTCTTTACTCAGATGTTTCTTACATTTGGTAGCTTTCCAGGAATCATGAATGGACCCCTTTATTTGATCCACTGAGGAATGTTGTTATCATTGCTATACCTGTCATATCCAGTAATAAAGACCAGAAAGACGAGGAAAGTATCCCAAAAGAATCAATGTATAATAAAAACACCATGTACTTTAGGAATGTAGTCTTCTGCTAGAGGTGGTCTTATATGATACTTGTATCTCACCACAGAGAAGTTGTTAGTAGACCATTACTACCGTATTGAATTTTATTTTCACTGCGTGCCACATCTTATGGTTTGATTTGGTTTCATTTGTTTTAAGGCACATTAATGCTGACAAAATTTTTATTGTTGGTAATATTTTTTTCCAAAAATGTATTGCTGGTAATATTTTTTTTTCAAAAATGTATTGCTGGTAATTTTTTTTTCAAAAATGTATTATTGGTAATATTTTTTTCAAAAATCTATTGCTAGTAATAATTTTTTACAAAAAGTATTTCTAGCATTAAAACCTATTTTTTACACTTTCATAGTGTTTTGACCCCAGTTTAGGGGGTTAACTATTTGCCCATAGCTGGGACCCTGATAGGTGCTACCACCCCAGGTCAGGGTGAACCTATGAACACTAGCAATTAAGAGGTTGTACCATGCTCCTCAAAACCTCCTGATCAGAGGCATTGCTGTTGGACATAGTTTATTGTCTTACCCAAGAGGCAAATGTAGTGTATCGTCATACCCAGGACAGCCCACATTATGGCTTTGGGCCAGACAAAATTGGCCTAAGTAAATTATTAGAATCACTACAAGAGGTTAACCACCTAATCTTGCAAACTATTTTTACTGTAGTGAGTTGGATCCTTTCTCAGTGCTCAATACTTGTGGCCTTGTGTAAGAATAAATTAGGCTGTGCAAATATCAATAAAGCTATTTCATGAATTGATTAGCAAGTTATTTATTCAGACCATTACTAATGTAGTAAGTTCATTCCTTTCTAGCTGTCCTATTCCCACTGATCTGTTTGAGTCCTTAAACAAGGTTTAAATTTTCCCAGTAGGTAGCGCTTAGAATATGTGGTTGTCTGCAGTGGAGTAGAACCACTGGTGGCATCCTAAATTTCCAGGAACTGGTTCTATGAAGGCAGGTAATCTTTAGGAATCTATTCTACTTATTTTCTTTTCAATCTGAGAATGAAAACAAATCACTTTATAGTATCAGAAAGAATGAAACCATTTTGGTTATTTAATAAAGAACATTTATTTATTAAGATATTTCCAGATTGAAATTTTGTTAACGTCATATTTCTGTTCAGAAGTAACCTTTTTAACTCTAGTGTCATCTGATGTATTATGGTTTCTTAGCCACATTTGAACTGAATCACTGCAGTCCCAAAGATCCATTGAAAAACCTATCAAATTTATGATTAGAAGATTTGTCACATTTTTAACTTCAAAACATTATTAGAGTTTCACTAGATGCATGATTGGAGCATAACTAATATTTTACCTAGATCATCAGCTATTAATATATAAGATTATTTTTGGATAATCCAATAACCACTTTGCTAAGTTTTATAATTTTAAGAATCAGTTCATGCGAACTGGTAGGATGCCACCACTGGGTAGGATCCTCCTCACTTAAGGGCCTACCTTCTAATTGAATACTTACAGATTCTAGATTAAACTTTACTTATGTCTACCTTTTACTAATGTAAATTGAACCAATATCTACATTTTTCTGACTGAAGTGTAAACTGGACAACCTTTTTTACTCTGATATCAACTGAACTTATGCCCACCTTTTGACTTGAGTGTAAATTGGATCTATACCTATCTTTTTGATTCTAGGGCAAACTGGACCTATGTCTAAATTTTTAATTGGTATCACTCCAAGTAAGGTAAGGCAGTACAGTCACCAGTATGTGTTGGGGAACTAGGAACAGAAACATTAGTAATGAGAAGAAAGAGAAAAGTGCAATCAGGATGACAGTAGATAGCAATTGAAATTACATTTAAATTTTGGCAGATTAAAGTTGGTTGGAAAGCATGGAGCCGGGAGGGAGTTCCACAAACGAGAAGTGTGAGAAAAGAAACTGTTAGCATAGAAGTTCCGGCTACATCAAGCTAGCTCGACTGTAAATTGATGAGATCTTGCCACCAGTCTAATATTGTACTTAAATTCATACAGTCAAGTTATCATAGCAAACAATTATCATGAAAGTACTTATAAAAACGTAACAGAGAGGCAATGTTATAGACAAGCGTATGGTTGCAAGAAAGAAATACGACAACAGCAGAAATAGATTTACGTGATTTATTTCAATAGGAACGTGTGGGTTTGGGACAGCTACCCCGTGGTAAAGTTCATAAGCCGGCTTCGAATCTGGGTTGATCTCTCATAGTAGTTCTCACTGGTTGGTGTGGCACTCCTCCTGCTGACTGCTCAGACTGACCGTGACAGATCTCTTCCCTGGCTTCCTGTTGACTGCCTTGTACTTCCCCATGTGACCCCTTTTATGGTGTTTTTTTATGGCTTAACAGGCTTGAAAAACGACCCAAGTATAATTAGGAGGGAAGCATTTTTATTGGTCGAGAAATAGGAACACTTTAAAATATTATTTTATTTTTCGACCGGAACTCGTGCGTCGGGACTATGCGTAAACGACGATAATGGTCATTTTGTGATGGGGCTTTGTCCCATTCACATCCGGCTCTCGCTCTTGAGTATGTTAGTTTATTTGCCTGCAAATCAGCCGAGATATGTCTTATTTTCTTTTATAACAGTACTAAAAAAATTCTAGGTGCCATAGCAAAGAGCTCATCCAAACAATTACCATGAAAGTATTTATAAAAACGTCACAGAGAGGCAACCTTATGGCGTTGGGCAAGTGACTGAACCTTAGGCATCAGATCAAGACTACTATAATTTCTCGAAAATAATACGCATTTTTTTTTTACTGTAAATTACAGGTGATAGTAGGTGTGCGTATTATAAGTAGGTTTAAACAAAAATATTTTTTTCGTTATTGATTTATAATAATAAATATGTACTTGTTGTTCTAAAATGAGAAAGATATTATCCCAGTTTTCATTTTAAATCAAACAATAATAATTGTTACATTTTTTGTCAATAAATTTATATTTACTTTATCAGTAACTGCATTTTTTATTTGGCAAAAAATAAAATATCTATAAAAGGCCAATTTTGAAGAAAAGAAGATATCAAGTTATTTTTTGAAATTTTAATTTTCATCATCATTATCACCACTTTCTATAGAATCAATATCTAAATTGTCATTAAAAAAATTATTATTCGCAATATTATCTTCATCCTGTTCAAAATTATCTTCGGCCACTTCATTCTCTTGCCAAAGGATGTCATCTTCAGAGCCATCCATGGCTGTTGTGAGACAACATTTCTTGAAACCTCTCATTATAACATCCTCAATGATTTATCAGGAAAGCCACATGGTAATTTTCAACATTATTTTAGCCACTTAGTTTCGATTTTATTCCGAATGTCAAGGTTGACAAAATGTCTTCGTAATTATTTTTCTGTTTTTTTTTGACAAAATTTATAGATGCGTATTATACATAGGAATAGATATATTTCTTAATTTTTAGATCATTTGTTGGGTAAATGGTTTCAATGAAATAAAAAATTAAAGATAGTGTCCAAATTTTAGTAATAATATTTTAAACTTCCTTCTTCTTCTCTTTATTCTATGGACAATAAGTGGCAATTTATATTTCATTTAATTTTCTTTATTTCAGTCTTAAAGTGGAAATGTCTTCGTAATTATTATTTTTTTTTTTTTGACAAAATTTATAAATGCGTATTATACATAGTGATAGATATATTTCTTAATTCTTGGATCATTTGTTGGATGCATATTATTTATGGTTGTGTATTATTTTCCAGAAATTACAGTATGTATGAATGTGGACACTGAGTTCAATAAAAGTCATGAAAGTTAATTGGTGTTGACTTCAGTTTCCATTTTTATATTTACATATGTTCTGTTCCTGATATTGAGCACTTTTACCCATAAATATGGCTCACCTTAAAATTATATTTTTATTACACACACACACACACACACACATATATATATATATACACATACACACACACATAGAAGGGTAATGGTCATAGTTGAATCATACCAGGAAACAGTAGTATCATAAAGGAGTGTAAAGAAAACCAACAAGACCGATATATATATATATATATAAACAAGTATATGTATTAAACAACAAAATTTATAAGGGACATAGATATTAACATTTGTGTTTGTGTGTGAATGTAAAGTGTTTGTATTTTGGTGAATATTCATATGTACGTGTATGTGTGTAATGTTCATGGCGTCTCCCACAAATGGGAAGACACACTCTTCTGTGAGAGCTTACATTGTAGATGTGTTCACTGGAAAGGAAGAAAAAAGAGAACAAGGCAAAAAATCGCCCAGTATTTATGGTATAAGGAGAGCGACCCCTACTGAACAATTAGGAAATTAAGGAGGAGTGAACTCCGACATATTCAATATTAAACCAACAGGTGTTTATGTCCTTGAATTAAAAAAACCTAACCAGCTTTAAATTAACGTTTCTTTTAAAATTTAATTTTTCAATGGCTTTTAAATGAATATGTAAGCTTTTTGAACATGAAAAGAAAAGTTACCTTGAATTGTTCACATGTAAAGTAGATAATATTTGTGTAGATTTAGACCTGTACTTTATAAACCAAATGTGAATTACGCACACAAACTATTCCACCCCGCTCAAATAGTTTTGAAAAACATTTTTTTTATTGGTGCCTTTCTTATTGCTAGATCTGCCTGAGTGGAAATGTTATTAATTACACGATTACTTTTCAAAATTACTATTAAAAAACATTACAAACAAAAATTGAAAGTCTTCAGTTTAAAACTTAACATATGCAGATTAATTAATTATGTGTTTATAAACGTATTCAAATCTTTTTACAATAATATTTGCAAGAAATTCAGTGGACTACTTTACGTTGCAAGACTATGGGTATCATTTCCGATTTCTCAGAAATCATGATGACAAGGTAGTGTTGTTTTACATTTATGTCAAGTAGATAGATCGCACCCCTAATATTTTGTGAAATTTTTAGTAAAAATAGTGCGACCTATCCATGAGTACAGTACTTTTTAAAAAATACATATCCTCCAAAAGAGGAATATGGTTATATATGTGATCACGTCAATGATGCGGAAGATTCGCATTATTAAATTATTTTAAATTTTTAAAAAATTAAATAAATAAAATAGTTTATGTATTAAATTTAGAATTAATATAGAATGATTTATTTTGATGAAGAAATTGAATATGATACAATTATTAAGGGAAGGTGAACAAAACAGTGGAATCTTGCTTCGTGTGTAGACTTCAATTTATGCCGTTGGAATACGTTGCTATTTCTCTGGCGAGTGACAATTTCAAAATCTTCCTCTTTCAGAACAATGGAAGTCTGTTTTCCCATAGTTTCTGACGTTCCTCGAGGCAGAATAAGATTTTGCAAGGCGCCCTCTATGTTTTTTTGTTTTATTATGTTACTTCCACTTGCGAATTATTGAGCCAATTATTATGGTTACATTAATATTAAATTGTTTCTCGAGTACTTTATAACCTTTTCCTGGCAAATATTCTTTGCGCAATCTTGTCTCTGAGGTCAACTGAGTATTCTTTTCACTTTTGGTGTGATGGCGACGTTGTTACGATGAGGGAAATGTGCCATATTTTGTTATTCCGCGTGCACGTAAATTGTCGACGCTTTTTAACAGAACTAAAACACTAAAGCTGTGGATTCAATTTTGAACGAATTTTAAAACTGTAACTTAGGAACAGAACTTGAAATAGTTAAACTAAACACTTTTTTTCTAAATGTAGTGTAACATTTTCTTTCGTAGTTTTTTTTTTTTTTCGAGTTGACTCGATATAAAAATAATATGCGGTAAATAAAAAATAAAAAAAAATACCCGTACAACAGTTACTTACTTCCTATGTTTGCATGATGATTGACGAAAAATGTATTTTAACTAACAGGTGTGTTTGTTAATAATTCTAAGTTTCGAAATAAAGGTAGAGACCTGATAATTCTTACATTTAAAAAAGGGCTGTGTAACTCCCCAGATTATAGTGCGACCTATCTGCGAGTCAACAGTAAATCATCAATTATTAAGCCATAAAGTAGGGGTGAGACCTATCCGCGAGTATAGACGGTACACGGAATTTCCCTTGTACACTATTTACCTTTAATTTTTCTTATTAGTTTTTTTTTTTTTTTTTTTTTTTTAATTCTCAAACGATAAAATATTACGCTCTCATTCTTTAGTAATAATAACCTTTGCACTTTTTTTTTTTGGTGTTTTTCATAGTTCATTTCAAGCCAAGACGATAATCACTTTGCTTCAACAAACAACGCGTTTTTAAGCACACAGTTCTTTTTGAGTGGGGCAAAAATGACCCAACTGCATATTGTATAACAAATAACATTAACAAACATTTGGATTGTTTAGCGAAATTGATAACTACAGTGTAACCCGGATATAAGAGAGTTGTCGGGACCGGAGAAGTCTCTTATATCCGGGTTTGGTCTATTATATATACATTAGGTTCTAATTTGGGACCAGAGAAAATCTCTCTTATATCCGGGTTACACTGTTGTATTTTATTATTAAGTATTAACAGATATTTTAGCCTATCTTGAGTTCGAAAGTGTTTCGATTAAGAATTTCAATAATTATGGTTCTATTTAGGAATCTATTCTACTTATTGCAATTAAATAATAATGTTATTGTTCTCTCTTTTTTTCTTTCAATTTTTTTTTAATGTCGTGTTACCCAAACAGCAAACTGAAATGTTTCTTTCAGGTACACTTACTTTTCAAATATGACAGCATTCCATTAACATTTCTGAACAGTTAAAAAAAAAAGAAAAAAAAGTAACCATTACCATCTATATTCTCTTGTAACTTTGCACCTCCCCCTCTAATAGCATGAAACAACCCCTGCTTTGTAACCACATGAATAGGAGAAAAAAGTAATTAGTATCCCTGTAGTAACTTTATCTTATATCCCATTGTAAAGATGAAACCTAGATTGTGGTGTAATTTTTAGTAAATGCAAAACACAAAAGTAAATAATATGATAAACTAGTTTTTGTGGTGTGTTTTGAATACTTATTTTCCCCATTGTACAAAGACAATAAATTTTGTTATTAGATAGAATTTCTTAGCCTTAAAAATCAATATCAACATACTTTTTATTATTCTTTTAAGGCCACTTAAAAGAAACCAGAAAGGTAAGTTGTGCATGACTCTTTCTTTATTGAGTTAAGAGAATTTCTTCAACTTGAGAGATACATTTACTTTTTCTTTTATGTTATTTTTAACATTTTCTTATGACAGAAAAAAATAAAATACTCTTTTTAAATATCTGTCATTATAAGAAATTACTTTGTGGTCTGTCAAATCATCATCCAACTTTATTATGCCAGTGAATGTTTTTTTTTTAATAATGTATTTAAGCAACAAATGTTTATAAAATTTTCAGGATATATCCACAACATATCATGGGCTTTTCAAATATCTACAGCATATCTAGCCTAATAAAAAATATTGTTAATTACTTGGTTTGTGAGTGTTAGATTATTTAAAGTGAACATCAGCATAAGTAAATCCAAAAGATACAGGGCATAGAAACATTTGATTAACACAATATTTCATATACAAGTTATTTTACTTCTTAATGTGGTCTTATTGGCATACTATAATCTTCATCAGTCATTCGTTCATTGTTTAGTAATTTTCCTACTGTTTCCACTTAAAACTTACTTAAAGTAATTGTAATTTCTTCCCAGATATATTTGTTTAAATACTGTTTCCCATTCTCTTTTAATTATTGAACTACAGTTTTCTATTGGATTGATATGAGACCAAAATGCAAACACTAGAATCAAGCAGACGCAGAAGTTTAAATATCTGGGAAGTGTTTTGACAGAGGATGGTAAGCGCGACACTGAGATCCATAGAGGTATTGGGATGTCCAAAGATGCATTCCAAAAGCTGGGCAGAGTATTGTAAGACAGGAGGATTTCTTTGGTAACAAAGAAAAGAATACTGAGCTGTTACATGACATCTGTCTTTCACTGGCAGTGAATGAGGGACAATTTCCTCAAAGATAAAGGAAGAGACCTGAGGCAACAGATAAGTGGTTCTACAGAAAGATGCTAAGGATATTATGGACCAAGTGTGTTTGCAATGATGTGGTCTTAAGAGAGGATGCAAACAAGGAGGAGGCCTATACTTAACATCAGGAAGAGGCAGCTGAAGTTTCTGGGACACATAATGAGGAAGGAGGGCCTGGAGAATCTGATAATCACAGGTCGAATAGAGGGAAAGACACACAAGGGAAAACAATGCATGACATACCTAATGGTCTTAAGCAAGTGGATGACAAAACGTGGTCTGGGGGAGGGAGCAGAGGGAAGGAAATTGTTGAGAGTTGCAAGGGATAGAGTGAGGTGCAGAGCCATGTTTGTCCACGTCCTGAAAGGACATGGCACATAAAAAGAAAAGTATCTGGAGAAGATGAAGGCCATTTAATTCAGAGTTTTAGAAACCTTTTTGAGCAATTGTCAGCTTTGCAGAAAAATCTTATCCAAAAAGTTAGAATACTTTTATAGATTTATTTTGATACCATCATGGATTGTGAAGGTACCTATATATTACTGTCTATAATATTAGTCCAAATCAGTACTCCATGCCTGCTATTGTCTTCAAAATAGTATTGGTTCACTACTTCCATGGATGACTTCAGTTCTAGCCCAGCAATCTGGTCAATCCAATGTAGCTCTATATTGACTACTAAAAATTAGTTAAAAAATAAGTTTACATATGTTTTTTTTTGTGCAGCTTATATATTTCTCTTTGTGATGTTTAATTAAAAAATTGTTTTCATAGCTGTTTAGTTAATTTCTTAATATTCTGTACCTTTTTCTTCTTTTTTTTAAAATTTACAAAACTACATACTTCAAATACTTTCTTGCAAGCAAGTTTACTTGTTTCTTTTTCTATGTGTCGTCTCACTTCAGGATGTGGACAACCATAATTCTCAAGAGCTTCCTTCCCTTTGTATCTCTTACCAATGTTTTTCTTTTTGCTATCTCTCCTAATTATTGGGAGTAAGGCCACATCATGTTCAAACACAAATTCCTGTATGATCACTGAACTTAAGCAACATCAAGCCTGGTCAGTCCCTATATGGGTGACCATTTGGGAATACTAGGTGCTGTAAGCTTGTATGTGTGGGTAGTTTAATCATTAATGGTTAATCAGAGAACCAAATTCCAATTCCTGTTGAGCTCATTATATTCACTTACATGCAAATACCCTTCTCCCCTCCAACTATGGGTTAAATAGTAAGACTTGAATCACTAAACCATTATTATCTTTAAAAAATTCTTACACTCTAAAAAATCATTTTATGGCTTGAATAACTTGCGTTGGTAAGCTGTAGAAAATTATTGAATCAATCTTAATTTCTGTTTTTCCAATTGTTTACACAAGCTTGTTAGGTAGGATATTTGCTGCTTTCCTCTGTCCTTCTTGCCTTCAAGGTCCTATAAGTATTTAATTGTATATTTATCATATATATATCCTGAAAGTTTTACCAACATCAGTTGATTAATACCAATCTTTTTGTGAAAACATTAACTTGCATGGTAAAATCCGGCCTAATGTAATATCAACAGGGCCAGGTTATGACCTTTTGTGGCCCCTAGGTTAATGAAATTATGAGGCTCCTCTCAGGCAGAGCCACCTTCTTACTTGCACACACCTGTCTTGAATATCGTTTTTACTCATGATATATTTTAGCGACATTTACATAGCTTGAAGTAAACTTATTGCAAATTCTTTAAATAAACTAGAATACCTATCTTTTGTTTGTCAATAAAAATATTCTTTAAGACATAACAATATTTTGAAAATCAAATTAACACCTATTTCAACATGAGTGTAGTAAAAAAAAAAAGATCAGATTTTTTATAACCAACATTGTAACAATAAATCAATCAAAATAAATATGAGTTTGTCATATTGATATCATTTTAGTTTATGAAACTATTTAAAAGTTACAATTTCTAGAAAATTAAAATCATTGCTTTATAAAGGCTTGAGGGACCCTATACTAGCCAAAAGGATAATCCAGCCCTGAATATCAAGAATATATTTATAATTTTTAAATAAAGAGTTTTCCTTGTTATTTTATTACTGTTTTTTTCTGCCATGTTTCCGTTGATTTTTATCACAACATTGGGTTAATAAACACTTCAACAAATGAAGCAATGAAGCAAAAGGCATGAAAACTGGATGTGACTAACTTTCAAGGATGTTACCATAACCATTTTGGTCATGGAAGCATTAATGACTATGTAGAACACAAAGCAGCAAGCAGTCATTCTACCACTTCTTTTCATTGTCCTGCTGCCTTGTAACACTTTTTTAAAGTATATTTATTCAACCACTGGAGCTGTTTAATCTAAACACTTTGGCCATCCCCCAAAACACATCTCTTTCAATTTATTAGTTGAAGTGATTATTGACCCAGTGTTGTGATAATAAGTTAATCTAATAATAATATAATAATAATCAAAAAAATATAAAAAATGGTTAATATTTATTTGAACCATAACAACCTAACAGTTTCCTTTTGAGCTTTTTTTAATTTTTAAAATATACTTGTCAAAGTTGAAGAATTGAACAAATCGAGAGCTTATGGTTTTATTTCATATATCAGATGAGTGATATTCAAAATCTTCATTTCAACAGAGAATTTGAACTCTTTGATTTCAGATAATAAAAGGTACTTTTCTCTTTTACAGTCAGTATTTTTATTGTTAATTCCAATGTGTCACATTATAAAATGCTTCTTACCTGTTATTCTATGAATTATTTAAAATAATTTCCAACTAGTATGTTGTTCATATCTTTCTGAATTTTACAAGAGAAGGGTGAAGTTATCCCTGAAATTATCCTCTTTTTTTTAAAAGTAATCACTATGTTGCCTGAGCTAGATGAGTGAATAAAACACTTACCCCTAACTTCCTTTTACATTTTATTTAGGTATGTCAAAGATCCCCAGTCCACATTTCATGTTAAGCTCATAATTTGATCTTAGAAATATTTTTTTTTATTTTTTTTTTTAATTTCTTTGACTTTTGTGAATGTGACTCTGATTTCTAGTAAAAAAAAAAAAAAAAGAAAAAATGGTGGTTTATTGCCCCACCTCACAAAAAAAAAAAAAAAAATAGAAAATCTATTGTATGTATTCTTAACAAACAAGGTATACATTATAATATATGTATTAAGCTTAATGGATTATTTAGTTCAACAGTACAATAAAAGTACTTTTGGAAAACATGGTGAATTTGTACCTATTGTGATGAAGACTTGTAAGCAGACATTCAACTTTTGGAAATCTGTATTTTTTATATAAAAAATTCAATTTGTAGTAATCTTTGTCCACCATAAAATATAACAGTTCCAGACAAATGGAGTCAATTTCAGAAAAAGACTAACTACCCCTACACACAAGCTGGTAGTGGCTTGCTGGTGGACACTGATGGCAACACCAACAGTACTCTGGTGGCAGCTACTGGCAGTCTGCTAGTGGTAACATTGCTGAGATAAACATGCTGGCAGTCCAACAGCAGGCCACCAGTGGTAAACTCTAGTGACATGCCACCCAGTGTAAAGTCAGGTAATATATGTAATGTCTATCAATCAGTAGCAACTGTTGCTGATTCAGTGTAATTGAGATTTTTACAGCAAATTTATTGCTCATTCTGCACAGAAGCCAAGAGGAATTTGATTGAACTATGTTTAAAATGGCTAGCATTTTATGTTACTACTTCTTAATTATGTTAATTTAAGTAAATTATTAATTTATGACTAAAATCATAAGTGTTATTTGCTTACCTCAGCATATTTTTACATGTACCACTCATATATTGTCAGTGATAGAAGTGGGTTTTAGGAATTTGAGAGTAAGCTCAGGTCGATGCAGTTTGAAAGGAAGCAGGGTAGGATAGCCATTATAATCTATATCTGTTAATCTTCCATTAACTTTTACTGATATTTCTTCCTTTTTGTTTTTGCATTGTCTTTCATTTTATACTCCCTTTTATTGTTCTTTCCTTTTGTCATTCAATGATGCAGCACAACACATTACACTTGGCAGCACAAGTATCAAAATAATTTTCCTCTTCAAATAAAATTAATATCTTTCCATGACAGATGGGTGAAATCTGCAAAGAAAAACGCTCGCATACAAGAACAAAGATTGTTGCCAATGTATGTTTTGATGAGAAATGAATTAGGGTTGTTTATTTTGAGTGCTACACCTTGAAGTACCTATCTTGTGAACATATCATGCTGAATATAAAAGAGTAGAGATTCAAAGCTCAAATACATTGATTCATTTGAGGTCATTTCATGATATCAACTCAGGAAATTCATTTTAATATTGTATATTTAACAAACCCAACATTTTAAATAGGCTGATGAAGCATTTGGAGGCAAAATACTTTATCAGATATTATTTTTTGAAACATAATTTCATGAACGTTTTTTCCAAATGTTAATAACTTATTGTCGGGATTACATACCCAAATTTATTACATACTGTCAACATGGAGAATGCATGTATAAAAACAATTTCTTTCATTTATTTTCTACTCATTCTGAAGGATTTTCCATCTCAAAACTTGGCAATGAATATAAAATGTTAAACAATATTTTTTAAGTCACCTATTTTCTTTAATTTTTTAGTCTTGAGAAATGCCGACTTGGGAAAAATAATATAAGATTTAATTATTTTAAACACACACACAGATGCATACACACACAACACGTCTTTTTGTTATCCATATGATGAAGCCATTATAGGCGAAATGCATTATCAGATATTATTTTTCAAACATATTCATGAACGTTTTTCCAAATGTCAAAAACTTAATTCATACTAATAAAAAACCTACATGAAATAAAAGAAAAAGCTTAAAGAAACCTTTTAGACTCCATTCTACACTTATGAGTTCGATGTTAATGAATAATCCTTTTTCTTGACTTTTTTTTATAAATGCCAACAGAATTGGAATGTCTAACAAGGTACTTCTTTTAAGTTTTATAATGTATTTTTCTTGTATGTAAACAAGAGATTTCTTTTTTGGACTTTCTGACTGTAGAAATTGCCCAAATAATTGTTTGATCCAGGCAACCTTAGCTAATCTGTTAGTCATTTTCAAGGATTATGCTATTGTAAATGGTGTGTAAGTTGTTAAAAAGTAAATATATTCTTAATTCTTGAATACAAGCAGTACATTATGGCCATGTTCACAGCTGTTGATGTTAAAGTTTTGCTTTTTATTATAAAGAGTTCAATTAATTTTAGGCATTTTTTGCATATCATATTTGTGTTCTCAACAAGTATGTTACATATCAAAGCTGATATATTTATTACTCACTAAGACCAAAAAAGAAATCTCTTGTTCATATAGATGAAAAATTCTATATAAAAACTTTTCAGAAATATCTTGTGAGTCATTTTTAATGAAATATACTGTAGACTCATTCTTAAATGTAATTAAGGAAGGGTTCTGCAATAACAAAAGAAAAAGTTAAAAACAGATAACAAAAATAAATTATTTAAGAATTTATTTTGTTAAAAGGAAACCCTGACTGTAGACGAGTCATAATAAATCCTTAAGAGACAAAGCATTTGAAAATCTAATTTTTTTTTCACCTCATGATGGGTTGAGATTTCTAATCAAATTATTTGAATTTCTTTCCAGAGTAAAGTACACTATTAATCTTTTTGTTCAATAGGTAATAGAAAAACATTTTTTCCTTACAGATAGAACTCATAATGAGTTACATATTTCTTGGTTAGTTTTTATGCTTGATTCAATAATCTTCTAGATCAATAGAATTATATAATTGGACACTTTCCAGGTAACACAAGACAGAAGCTACTGGATCATATGACGCCAGTAACACGAGAGAACACATAGCTTGACTGCACTCTTTTCTGTGAGACATCATAGGATGCCACTGTCAAGATCCTTTGTCAATATATATGACAATGAAAAAGATCATAAGAAGTGGATTAATAACTTTCTCAAGAGAATTAGTGAAAGAACCATTATACCCTATTCTCTTATTCTTCTTCTATGTGTTGAGTCCCTTCAAGACATTAGTGATCATGACTCTCCGCAATTTCTTGTCCTTTGTGGCTCTTAATAAATTTTGTCTTTTTGTTATTTCTCCTAAATTGTTATCCATTTACAAAAGCTAGCTAGGTAGGTTTTGCATTGTTTTCCTCTATCGCTCTTGCTTTCAAGCTATCCTTGTGAGTATCAAATTTTCCAAGCCCCTTTTACCCTATTATATGCCCTAGAAATTTCAACTATCTTTTTCTGATGTTAAGTATGTGCCTTTTTGTTTCCATTTTCTTTAAAATTTTGTCGTTGCTTGCATGTCCAGTCCATGGTATTCTCAGTATCCTTCTGTAGAACATTTCTGTTGCTTCAAGTCTCTTCTTCATCTATGAGGTGATTGTCCAGTATTCATTACCATAAAGGGTAAATGATATTAGCTAACATTTCAGTACTCGGCACGATGGAGTAATGGATAGCAGCTTGGAATTGAGGAATCAAAGAGCTGAGTTCAAATTCCAGTCGAATCCATTACTAATACCCTTGGGAAAGGTATGAATTTTCTTCTTCTCCTCCCCAGCTATGGGTAAATAGCAAGACAGACCAGGTCCTTGGATAGCAACTGGTCTACCACAGAAAGAAATGGCAACCTACTGCAGGAAAAAATCTGCCTCATCAGTCATGTATCGAAAGATACATGATTGCCTAAGTGTGTATCATGCATGGCACATAACTGACTAGGAGGCATGAATTGAGGAATCAGAGAGCCAAATTCAAGTTGAATCCATTACATTCACTTATGTGCTAATACCTTTGGGAAAGGTATGAATCCTCTTCTCCTCCCACCAGCTATGGGTAAATAGCAGGACAGACCAGGTTCTATAGGCTTGAATGGCAACTGGTCTACCACAGAAAGAAATGGCAACCTACTGTGGAAAAAAATCTGCTTTGTTAGTCATGTATCGAAAGATACATGATCGCCTGAGCGTGTATCATGCACGGAACATAAGTGACTGAACTGACTCTTTTCTTTGTTTTTAATGAAATTTTAATAACTGAAAAAATGAAAGTACTACAATATTTGACTTGATATCATTTTTTTTTAGATACCATAGGATGGTTTTTAGCCAAAGGAACATCTCAACATGTAAATTCCAAATGGAAGATACCAAAATCAAACAAATACAACAATTTAAATATCTGGGAAGTGTTTTAACAGAGGACGGAAATTGTTACACTGAAACCTAAAGGCATATTGGGATAACAAAAGATACCTTCCAAAATCTAAACAAAGTATTAAGAAATAGAAAAATTTGATTCGAAACAAAGAAAAGAGTACTGAACTGTTATGTAATATCAGTCCACCTATATGGCAGCATCTGCTGGACAATCTCCTCATAGATGATGAAGAGACTTGGAGCAGCAAAAATGTGGTTTTCAGAATGATACCAAGAATACCAGGGACTGAACATGTGAACAATGGCGAAATTTTAAAGACAATGGAAACAAGAAGGACATTTATACTTAGAATCAGAAAGAGATAGCTGAAATTTTGAGGATGCCTAATAAGAAAAGAGGGCTTGGCAAATTTAATACTCCTATGACAGATTGAAGACAACAGAGTCAGAGGAAAACAATGCAAAACCTACCTGGCAAACTTGAGTGAATTGATAGAGGACCAACATTTGGGAGAGATAACAAAAAGACAAAATTTATTAAGTGCTACAAAGGACAGGAAACAGCAGATAGAAGAAGTAACATTAACAAGTGACAGAAATTCAAAGAAGCTTTGGAATAGTAAGAGATGCCTTCCTGAAGCTAACCAAAGTACTAAGAAAATTTCAATTAGAAACAAAGAAATGAGTATTGAAATGCTGTGTCAGATCTATCCGACTATATGGTGATGAGTGCTGGATATTTTCTTTACAGATGAAGAGATTCAAAGTGACAGATTTAGTGATGGATGGATGTTGAGAATACAATAGATTGAACATGTGTGCAAGTAGAAGGTTTTAAAGAAAAAGAGAACTGGGAGAACACATTATTAAAATCAGAGAGAGACAGTTGAAATTTCAAAGAAACATTATGAGGAAAGATGACTTGGAAAATTTGATACTCACAGGATGTGTTGAGGAATAGTGGGAAATAACAAGCAACTTATCTATTGAGTTTGCATGAATGGATAGCAGAGAAGGGACAAGGAGTTGATAATAATGACTCAAACATTGCTTGAGCTACAAGGGACAGAATGTCGTGAAGGGTCATGATCGCCCACATCTTGAAAGGATATGGCAGTAAAGGATGATGACTTGCTACTTGTTAATGAAAATACAGGTTGAGTATCCTTTATCTGAAATTCCAAAATCCAAAATTTTTTCATGTACTGACATGACTTACCACAAATGGGAAATTTCAAATGCACTGGGAAGGTTCCTAGATGTTGTGCAGCTGAAATAAGTGACCATTCCCCAGCCCAGCTGTATAGTCTATGTTGGCACTAGTTTTTTGTTAGCAGTCGTCACAGCAACACTTTCATTCATGGATTATTTACCAGTTTTTTTGTGCTCAATAAAGATATTCAAAATGTCAAAAAGTCCTCCAGATACCCATATGTGTGTCAAAAAGAAAGAAAGAAAGTACCATATTTGATGGCATATAAGAGGCAGGGGAATTTTAAAAGATATTTTAGTAAAATAAAGTGTGCCTTATATGCCATCAAATATGGTATTTATTTTTATGAATATCACAGAAAACTGTTGCAAAATACTAGACAGGGGTGCAAATGTGAAGCCTCTGACTGAGGAGTTTGGTGTGGGAACAGACACTATATATATCACTTATGGAAACAGGAGAAATTATTAAATTTTTATGCTGAAATTGATGAACAAAAATTAATGAAAAATAGAAAAATACTGCACAGAGCAAAAAGTGACGGTCATGATCATGATAGAGTAGATTCATTAGCATTGGGGTGAACAGATGCTGTTTGTATAAAACTACCTTCAGGGTATATGTATAAGCTGTTTTATGAAATTTAAAGGGATATCATGCTTATGCTTGGGTTCCATTCCCAAGCTGCACCATTTTATAGATGTTATATACAAATTAAATGGCCTGTATTCCAAACTCTGAAAAAATCTGAAAACCAAAGCACTTCCAGTCCCAAGAATTTCGGATAAAGGATTCTCAACCTGTACCAGTTTTAACTCATCTCCAACTCAATTTGATTGTAATGTTTGGAATATTGCATATCTATTCAGTTTTTACATAGATACTGATCATTAGTTTTTATGGCATCTCTTTGGTGGCTCTTAATGCTGTGCTACTGTAAGGTACGTGGCAAGCGAAATAAGAAAGTCAAATTCTAGTGTAACTAAATAGTCACTACAGCAGGTGCCATTTCTCATAACTGATGCACCGTGAAAAAATACTTAAGCAAAAATTCTCTATTCAAAAGCATACATTTAAGCACTTCCATTAAACATTCTTAGTTTGTTTTTTTTTTTTCTTTCCAATTTACGGTAATTGCACAAGAAACAGTTAGAAAGAAGTTGTAAGTTGTTAACTCTTTAATTAATCAATGCACAAAGAACATTTGAATAGGTTACCTTTGCTTGCTCATTGATGTCATTGATTTTGAAGCCTTCCCAGAATGTTCAAGCATTGAAAGAAATACATTGTCACTAACACGTTTATGTGTGTTTGGTTACAATACACAAAGCACAAAAAAAAAAGATACAGGCTGGGGATGAGAACAAAAGAACTTAGCTTTGACATGTATACAGAGAGGTTAGATGCAGGCGCAGGCACATACAAAGATGCACAAATAATAAAAAAATTTACTCAATCCCGCTTTTAAATATCATGAACTCTCAGGACATAGTCAATCATAGCTCTCCACAGCTTTCTTTTCTTTAAAATCTGTGAATTACCACAATTTTTTTGGAAGGATAGTCATTTACTCATTGCCTTTTTCATTGTTTCAAATTTGAAGTTGTCCTTAGACTACTTGCCAAGGCTAAAGAGGTGAGTCTACCTTGCAATTTCAATAATAGCTTGTTGTGGGAGGAATGGACTCATATCATTTCTGGTTCCATTAATTTGAAATGAACATAACAGGCTAGGCATTAATTTGAAGTCAGTTAACTAATTTCACTTTCATTGAAGATAACTGATCAGTTAACTGTACACCCATATATATATATATATATATATATATATATATATATATATATATAAAAACTCAGATGTGACAAATGTTATATCTGTATTAACCATATATATATATATATATCACAGAAATAAAAGTGTGAAGCTTAATATTACTAGACATATTAAAAACAAAGCAACCGGTTTCACTCCCGCTCTTCAGGCTTCCACAGGAGATTTAACTTAAATTAAAAACACTAGAAAATGTGCAATGAAAAGGAAATGTGGAGGGGAAAAAAAAAGGAACACAAGGAGCTAGAGAAAAATAACAAGTGAGCCACAACAAACATTCACGCTATTTATACAGCAAAGGCTTGCGGGACCCGATATATATATATATATATATATATATAACTCAAATAAGTGACAAATTTTATAATTGTATTAACCATATATATATATCACTCAAATAAGTTACAAATTTTATATTTGAATTAAACATATATAATTATTTAAAAAAAAATTTATAACATAAATATGTTATAAAATCACTACAAAAATAGCCATTTTGTTTCAACACCCTCGGTGTCTTATCAAGTGATGATGTTGAATGTAAAATAAATGGTTTTAAAAGTTTCAATACCCGTATTTTAAAGATCTGAATAGCTATTATAACATGATTTCGTTGTCAAGCTTTTGAATCTTCCTATACTTGGGTTTTGATTGGTCATTCTAGCTTTTGTAACAATGTTTTCCCCTTGCAAAGGATCGTTAATTAATTTGAAACTTTTAAAACCATTTATTTTACATTCAACATCATCACTTGATAAGACACCGAGGGTGTTGAAACAAAATGACTATTTTTGTAGTGATTTTATAACATATTTATGTTATAATTTTTTTTTTTTTAAATAATTATATCTGCTCTGTATTGAGCACTCTTTTAAGTATAGTAATTGTTGGTTATTGGAATTCATTCTGTATACACCAATTATATACTTATATATATATATATATATATATATATATGTGTGTGTGTGAACATTTTCAAATATAGTAAAAAATATATATATAAAAAGGGCTATATGAATAAAATACAGAGGGAAAATTAATCTTAGCTGATATGTTTCATCATCTGATAGACTTTATCGATGTAAATGTAAGGAATTTATTTTGCAACAAGTATTAATAACAATTACAATAAACTAGATAAAAATAATAGACATATAATACTACCTACTAAGCCCTTATATCTACTACTCAAAACAATTTAACTAATCTTAATTATCAAAATAATTAAAACCAAATCCAAAACTATTATGGATATGATCAGAACCCAAAATATCCATAACAATAATAATTCTGAAGCAGGTAAATATAAAATAAACTGTCACAACTGTTCCTTACAATACACTGGGGAAACTTTTAGAAATTCGAAAAACATATCTATGAATGCAAAAAAACATCTTAAACACAACAAATTATCAAATACATTTATCATTCCTATGAATGATAAATTAATTCAACCACAATTTTGATGGAAAATTCTTGGACTGACACTATCAAATCTTACATCAAAAAAATAAATTTGTGCTTTGGAATTTTTAAAATATCTCCTTTCCTGAAAGAAATACTTCTTTCCCAAGCCAACGTCCATGACTATAAAAATGTTAAGAAATTAAAAAAAAAAAAATAATAATCTTAAAAAATTTTAACATTTTTATAATCATGGACTATATATATAGATATATGCCTATATAAAAATAAAAAGAAAGAACAGTCAGATTTATAATCCACAGTTCTTTAGCATTTATTTTTAAAACCAGTGCTTGATGCACAGTAGAGCATAGTATTATAATATTATTTTTTTAAAATATGTATTCATTGCAACACAGAAATTACCTATTTTAAATAGTAATATATATATATATATATATATATATATATATATATATATATATATATATATATAGCAAATTCTGTCTGAAACTCCTCAAACTCAGGCCACACTTGCTCTACATAGACATATATCTTTTTGGAATCAGGATGATTCCAGGATTGAAAATCTGCCATTCATCTGGTGTTTGAACATTCAGTATTGGGATTTGTGTCCAAATGAGGAGGGAACAGTTAAAAATTTAAATTTTAAGATAAGTGAAAAAAATTAGTGATTTTACAAATTTAAAATTTTTTTTTTTAAATTATAGTGAATTTAAAGTAACAGAAATTTTGTGAATTTAAATTTTTTTTGTTTCAAATTCAGTTTAAAATACCTTCAAAACATTGTGAATTGAGAAAATCAATTTTATTTCTTCAAAATATCAAGGAAGCAAAGTTAAAATGAGAGGTTTCATGATGTGAGATTTTGAAGTTCCACAGGGGTTTGTGATTTGAAAATGTCTATTTTTGGCCTTAATTGGAATTTTGGCCCAAATCAGACTTTTAGCTGGAATTGGATTTATGGCCTAAAGCAGAGTTAAAGTTAGGTTTTGAAATTCCATGGAGTGAATTGAAGAATATAGTTATTTGTACAAAATTATCATTACTATTTTCTAACCTGGACGTATGAGGATCCGACAGCTTAATTGTTTCAGTTATGAAATTCTGTGTGATAATCTTAAGTGGCACTTAAGACCCTTTAGTGATTTACAAAGGAGGCCATATATGGAGCAAGTGTGAGGATTGTGGGATGAGATCACTGTTAGATTGGCTGACCTTTTAGATCTTGCTCTCGCTTCTTGAAGACGATTCAGACAAGCAGCTTGAAAACTGCATCTCCATTCTACCCACTCCAAGGCTAAGCACTCAACGGTGTTATGTGGTATATTGACTGCTGACAAGTTGCTCTTCAGCGTGTCTTTGTATCTTAGGCATGGGCGTCCTACATTCCTGTAGCCCTGATCTAACTGGCTGTACATTAGGATCTTGGATAAGAATGAACAAATCAAGGTAAACTGCCAGAAAACTCACACAAGTGATTTGATTAAAGTGGTGAAGGCTTGTGCAGAACCATCCACACTTTTCAGAACTATTGATACATATATATAGATAGAGCATGTTTGAAAATTGAAGACACACTCACTGATAGTAATTTACCCAAATATATGCTAACAAAAAGAATTGAACTGCAGAATAAACTTAATATCTATTAATATCGCTTTCTTGGTCACTGCATATCTTAAACTTTTTTTGTCTCTGTGCTTTTATATATATATATATATACACACACATACAAACACACTAACATGCATGTTTTAATATGAAGATTTTGAAAATACTAGAATTGCTTATATCCTTTATATAGTAAACTTTGCAGTAAAGTTGCAGCTCCTTCTATATAATAAATGCAAATGTCAGTGTGTCACACTTTTTCAATTAAAAGGACACAATTCTCTAACTTTCATGTTACAGAAATTTTGGATTCCCAAGTTTTCATTACTGTGAATGTTTTTGGTGATTTTGTTTTACTTGAGTTTTTGCAATAATTTTTTTTTGTGTGATAATTTTTATAACTTGGAAATAATCAAAATCCAATGAAAGTCCGCCATGAAATAAAAATAATTATTTGCACAGAAAGTAAGGACTTACACACATCAAACTGTCTTTAAGTGGCAGCAAAGAATTATCATTGAACTTTTAAAAGATAAGCTTAAATATTAATGCAATACTTAAATGTAGCAATCAATTTTGAGTTCTGTAGTTTATTGTTGCCTATCGCATACAGCAGCAGTATGCCCTGCAAAAAGAAATCTCTGCCAACAGAGATTTCAATCAAAAGAGCCAAGGCTGCAGCAAGGAAAAGAAAGTCCTGTGCAAATGAAAACCTAGATCAAACAGCAACCAGGAGAGATTCCAATGCTGAGAATATGCAAAGACTTGGGGACTCTCAAATATCTGAACAAGCCAAAAGCCCAATCCAAAGATCCCTTCACAGGAGCTAGCTTATATGCCATCTGATAGGGTGGCTTTTAAGCTTGTATTTAAATATTCCATTAAATAGAATGGACAAGAAATGTAGATTGACCTTTTTGGTGTGTTTCCTCTAATATAAGTTCAGTTGTATATAGAAGGGGTTAAAAGAAAGAACTTGAAAGATTAAATCTTAAGTTTTGATTTTGTTGAAGTAAAGACACTAATTCCTGAAATGACTAATATGAGGTTTGTAGAGTTACAGTTTTAAATGTTTAAAACAACTGTGAAATAAAATTTACTGTTATGTGGACAATATGATCTTATACTTTAAAGGCATTGTAAAAGGCACATGCATCTCTCTTTCATATATACAAGGGCTGACTGAAAAGTTCAATGGCTGACCAAGATACTGTCATGGAATATGACTAAATGAAGTTTATTTTTCCACATTGTCCCCCTTGCTGTTTACACACTTCTTCCATCAGTGTTGCAGTGCTTGAATCCTGTTGGTGAAGAAACTTTCATCCTGTTAGTGAAAAAAGTCATCAAGAGGAGATATGACATCATTATCAATGTGATACTGGTTCCCAGCCAAGAGATTTTTCATGTTGGAGAACAGATGATATATGTGGAGAATAGAGAGGGTGCTCAACTAATTCAAAGCCACAGTCATTCACAGCAGCCATTGAAACCAAGGATTTGCATGCTGGAACATTGTCCTTAATGAAACAAGACCACTTTCATCAGTTATCCTGTCCATTTGGTCTTGATTGTTTTACCTCAACAAGTTGGTATAGTATTCTCCATTGATAGTGTGGCCCTTTTGAAGTTAGTCAATAAACACTATGCCTATTGCATCCCAAAAAACTGAGACCATCACCTTCCCTGCATATGAAACCTAAACCTTGGCATTTTTGGAGCAAGTAGGAGAGGTTTTTCCATTGCACAGATTGTCTCTTTGTCTCTGGCTCAAAGTGATGAACTCAACACTCATCCTGGATTTGGAAATATTCAAAGAAACCAGCCATATCTGTCTTAAGTCATATCAGATTTTCCCATGATGTGATCAGCCTGGTGCACTTTTGATCAGGTGTTGCAAGACGTGTACCCACTGTGCAAAAACCTTCATCATGCCATGTTAATTATACAGAATATTCTCTACTTTTTCATGGGATATTCTAATAGCATTGGCTATTTGATTTATAATCAATTGCCTCTCATCTGTGGTGAATATGATTAATCTTTTCCTCAGTGGTGGCAGTTGTAGGATGTCCAGACCTTGGGTCATCTTCAAGACTTCCTTCCCCTCCTAAATTCAGCTGCCTACATTTGCATTGTTGACATTGTTGATAAAGCTAGAGTGTTATTCCCTAATGTAGCAACCATGTCAGCATGAATGTCCTTGAGGACTAAACCCTTTTTCTTCAGGTACTTGATAACACCATGATGTCAAATTTTCTCCATTTCTAAGAGAAATTGCTACAAGTTACATTTGAAGTCTTCCTTGAACAGTCAGATATCAGCTTACCTGAAAAGAAACAATGCAGTTTTTAATAAAAAGAGTTGAAATTGATGCATATAATATTTCATAGCTGTAGCATCATTCCTTCATAGTCAGCCTATGGACTTTTCAGTCCACCTTGATGTGTGTGTGTGTGCATATGTGTGTATAACAGTATTTCCTCTATCAAGGGATGTTTGGTCGAATTGAACCTTTTAAAACTCTTTATTCTACATTCAATATCATCACTTGATAAGACACCAGAAGTGTTAAAACAAAATGGCTATTTTTGTAGTGATTTTATAACATATTTATGTTATAATTTTCAGATAAATTTTATATATATATATATATATATATATATATATGAAATATATGAAAATCATTTGGGAGAAAACGTTTTTTATTAGTTCTATCATTTTGCTACTTTATGTGAGCAGTGGCAACAAAAAGTACCCTTGTGCTCAGAATCAGGAAGAAATGGCAGAAATTTCTTGAATGCATAATGAGGAAAGAAGTTTTGGAAAGCTTAACCCTCACAGGGCGTACTGAAGGATAGTGGAAGGCATGAAGCCACCTGCCTGATGCGCTTGTGTGAATGGATCATGGAACTATGAGTAGGAGCCTTTGCAAAAATAGAAAAATGTCTAAGAGTGACAAGTAATAGGAAGTTTTGGAGAGACATGATCACCCATGTCCTGAAGGGACATGCTACACAGAAGAAGATGTGAGAATTGTCACGGCACAAATGAAATCTCTAAGGAAAAACTGTATCTGTCAATGGAGACACAAACATACATATATGCTTATAAAGAAGAAAATCTATATCTGATTTAGAAGTGAAGGTGACTTTTTAAAAAAAATTCAGTATCTTTTTCCATTATCTTCCAAACAATATGACAGATTTGAATTTGTTTTTTTTAAGGCTTATTAACCCTTTTGTGGCTTATTTAAAGCCTGAACATATTTTTGGATTGTAAGAACAATTCTTTTTTGTTGTGAGTAAATATTGTATTAACAATATTATTTGTAGATAATGATTTTTCCAGTTAAAAGCACTGTTGTTTAACACAAAGCTAGGAAGAAGAGATGGATTTATACCATTTCCAAAGGAATTTGCAGGTAACAGAATGCAACAAATTTAACTGGAATTTGAACTCAGCTCTTTGAGCTGAGATTCTGAGCCATTATCCATTTTGCCATCCATACATTCTCTTTTATAGGAAAGATTTTGGAAATAAGGTAATGTCAAAATGAAAAATAATAAGGAATGAAATATAATCAAATGTTAGTAAACAAAAGATAATGCCAATCTGTTTTCAAAGAAGCAACAGGAGCCTATAAATTGCTGAGAATAATGAAACAAAATGGATGAGTAGATATATTTGAAATATATGCATAATACAAATATATGTGAATGTTTAGCACCTGCTGTTGGATATATTCTTGTGTGCTAAATATAAAAAAAATCATTGCAAATGAATTTATTCCCCATTAAAGAGCAGTTGTCAGTATTACTTTTAGTGTAATTCCTTAAATGTTTGAGGGTTTTGCACTATAATACTATTATTTATAGTACTATAGTTCTTGCAACCTTCATCTCTCAAGGTCTCTTGTTATTGCTATTGTCTCAAATATATTGACAATTGCATTAATTTACTTTCAAATGATTTTGAAGTTTTCAGTCTCTGTATGATGATTGGTATTTCTATATTGGAGTTTTAAAACAAACAAATATTTAAGACTGATAAGTCTGGAAGTTAATGATGAAATTTGAAACCTTACCACCGACTCCAAATGCTGCCAAATTACCTTGAGGCCATTCTGCTTATCTAACACAAAATTACACATACTGCACATGCAGAAAGAGACAGGTGTGTATAAAACTTTTAGAGCAGCCATAGATGTCAATCCTCAAAGACTCCTTGAATGGTATCATATCATGTCCACCAACTGTATGATTTATATATATATATATATATATATATATATATATAATATAAATAATAAAATATGCAGATCTCAGATCTCAGTGTAATTGACTGAACAAGGACAAATAAGGAAGAATTCTTTAGTGATTGAATCTACTGTCAAGGTTGACAATGGGAAATAATAGCTTTGTTGCTATTTCTCTAACAAATAGTTTATGTAGTTATAGAAGTGTGCTTTGTCTAAGTGCTCACTCATATCCTCTTTTCTGCATCAAGTATATCATATGCCAGTGATCTGTCATTTTGTTAAGATATCTGCCACTGGAACAGAGTACAGTATAATATACCCAGCAATGTGATTTGGCTACAGATGGTCATGGCTTGTGTGATCAAAGGATACATCTGTTAATATTTGGTAACCAGATATGATTAAATGAGGTCGGAGGTATTGCAAATCACATTGTCAATTATGTACACATTGACATGTGTTGATACAGATTTGCTAAGATAAAATAGATAAAATTATTAGTAAAGCATTCACTCTAGTTTATTCATCATCATCCTTTGACCTCCCTATGGTTGACAGGAAACCCACTGACAATCCCTTTCCATACTGTTTGATCCTGTATTGCTGTCCCTAGATCCCCTATGTCCAATTCTGAGTCCTGAGCTATGGCGTCTGAGAAAGTCAATTTTCATGAGAAAACTCCTCCAGAAGGATACCATAGGAGTATGGATGAGACAATTTCCCTGTCTGTTTGGGAATTATTATTTATTATTATTATTATTATTATTAAGCTTATTAGCATATTACAACAGAGAGAAGTGGAGACATACCCCCACCCCCACCAAGGGAATTAATGTGAAATGAATATAATCAGCTTTGGTGTGTTTACTGATTTCATTTTTTGTGCTCCTTCAGATACCTCAATAATAGAAATTAAAAAGAGAATGGTAGCATTTATATGTTGCATTGAAGGTGGGATATGTGAGACTTTGTTTAGCACCCACTTCCTCCTCATTCAGTAAGATGAGAAATTCAAAGTTCTTGAAAAGCCATCAGTTTGCATAATTTACAGTGGATACACACAGTATCCTTAGCATCCATCATTTGAGCTCTGATTCTGAACACACTATTTATCTGTCAACTGTTTTATTGTTGCATGTTTATACATGCATGAATATTAATTAAAACAAACAAAACTGCTCTCTTAAATGTTTCAGTTTTTTTTGTTTTTTTTACTTCCAATTAATTCAGTAAAAGTGAGCACCCCACAAATAGACTTTTCTTTTTTTTTTTTTTTTTTTTTTATATATAATTAACTAAGAATATTTTATCTTGTCTACTTTCTTTTTTGATATTCTTTAAAGCCCAGGAAGAAAAGTTTGTCTGTAAGAGATTTCCTATTCAGTTTTTCTTTTGCTTTGTAAATTTAGGAAATAGAACATAATTGTAGTGTATTGTTTTTAATGGCTCCCCCTTTTGTGCTACCAGTACAAAATTTATAGCTAATCTCACTTAACTAAGCTTGTTAACATATATACAATGTTTTATATCAGATGCCAAAGCAGGTGGCTGTGAGGTGAGTGGGGAAACTAAATAAGAGAAAAATAATATCTTTACTTAGATTCTATTGGTTAAATTCCAGGCAAATATTTCTTAATTATCTTATGATACTTATTCACTAATATCTACTATAAAAAAAAAAGAAACTGTATTTGTTGGAATGTGTGAGATGTGGAATTGTCTTTATAATGCAATGCTATTCCAACCATAGTGTTCATCTTGGTTGATACACTGACATTTTGGCTGTTGTATCCTTTGGCCTTCTTCAGCTGTCTGTAGTTGTACTCAGTAACCTTCTTGAAATTTTGAACTGAACCCTTTATTAAATCCACAGGGCCAGATTATTCTCATTCTTAGAGGATATTTTATTTCACTATTCACCGGTTTTATTCATCTTTGCATTTCTTGTTTATTTCTTTCCTTGTGCCCCAGTGTATGTGATTTTCAGCACTACTGGATCCAGAGATTGAACTTAAAACTGCCAGGGCCCTGACACATTATAGCCATGTATCTCATGGACAAAAGACATATTAAAAGCTAAAGCAAAAATACACTAAGTGAAACAATTATGCACTGTTAAACAAATGTTTTGGGACTATAAGAATCTTGTGAGGATCAAACTCAGTACAGTAAGCTATCTTCTTTCTTTTTGTATGTCTCTTGTTCTTTCATGATACAGGTGATCATGGCTTACCACAACTTCCTCATTTTTGTTAATCTAGGTATTTACTCTGTCTCCCCACTAAGACAAGTTGTGACACAAGATCAGTTTTTAAGGTGGGGACCCAAGCGCATTTACACGTGCTAGGAACAAAAATTACCTGCAGCCCCTGCAACTCTCAGTTTTGCTGGCCTTGGTGCAAGCACCAATCCCTCTTTCTGGTGCAATGAGAGGGCATGGCCTTGGGGAGGAGTTCCCCAAGGTTTGGCACCTCTCAGTATAATTTTCCTCTGTTGCAACTCTGTCCTTTGATGGAGCTGTCCCTGAGAGCACTCTGCCCAAAGACAGAGACACAACTGAGAGATGATAAAAAAATATGTTACAAACTACTCAAGAGTAGTTTACACACTTGTTTGCACACGGTTTTTGTTAATCTAAATAACTTTTAGCCTTTACCACTTTACTTTGTTCCAATTCTGCCATCCATCCGCACAGACTTGTTCAAGAACATAGACATTGTTTCTCCCCTGTTTCTCTTTTATGTCCTGTGAGTTAAAAATTCTCCAGGCTCCCTTTCTTCATTACATGTCCCAGAAATTTCATCTCTCTCTTTCTGATTATAAGTATAAGCTTCCTTTAAATTATTATGGAAATGGCTGGGGTGACCATTTTGGTAAGGGGTCTAATAGATAATTTTTATCCATATATCAGTCACCTTTGGAAAGAGGTCAAGCTGAGGTAGGATGGAGGCATCCATTTCAAAGCAAATGATGGCATTCATGTGCGCACATCATCTGGTCAGTCACAGCGAAAGATTACTTTTGGCCCCATAGTATGTCGTTAAGTGTATAGAGAATTTTGTTTTATTTATTTATTTTTTTCCTAAAAGGGCTGTTTCGTACTTAAATGCGTTGCAAGGAACTACGATTTTTTTTTTTTTGACGACTTCATAAAGGGTTTTTCTATCTTGTGATTGGGTTAAGTTTTAAACCTTTTATTAGACTATGAAATTTAATTCTTTTTTATATTAATTATTTAATGTGAAAATTTGTTGATGTCAGCAGAAAACCGTTAACTCATGTCTATGGTTTAATAAATTTTCATTATTTAGAAACTTAGTTATGTGCAGTTTTTCATGTAGGCATAAAAGGCATGGGTCATCCCAGGTTTTACAAGTTCTTGTTCTATTTATTATTTTCCATTTTACTTTTGCTGTTTTACTCATTTCTTTTAAATGTCAAAAATATTTGGATAGAGATGTCTGATTTCTAATATTATTGAAGGAGCTTTTGTGTTGTCTCCATCTAATTTTAAATTCATTCTTTATTGAACCAATGTATATCCTGTTGGTGTTAGGACTCTCAATGGATGAGATAGTGCATTGGTATACCACAGATTTTATGAGGCATTTATTTTTCAATGGGCAGTCTTCAGGGTTTCTACAATCACATAATTTTTCATTATTTTTACCTAATTTTAGTTTAGGATTTTTATTAATACTGTTTTGGCATGCGTGTGTTTTCAGGATTTTATTATTATGTTTTTTTATGATTCTTTCTAGATTTTCAGTGCAACTGTAACTTAATTTTAAGGTGTTTTTGTTAAAGATCTTGCTAAGTCTTCTATTAGTAGGAAAGTGCTTTTCAATTAAAGCTAGGAACTTATGTCCTAGCTTAATACTAACCATTTGGCTGAACAGAGGGTTTACCAAATGATTTTCCTTTTCCTGTTTTTCTTCTGGTTAGTACTATTGTTTCTATAATTTATGTTAGCATTTTTGTATCTGCTATTTTTTAGGGCTGTGTTATAAAAATTACTGTGTTGTTGGAATATGTCCTTATTAGCGGAGTTTATGCTGATTCTTTTCCCTATTGATGTGGGTATATGCTTAATTATAGATGGAGGGTGGTTTGACTTAGGGTGTACCTACAAGGGGTTAGCATTAGGTTTTCTGTCAGGTAGGTATATGTTGTTCATTAAGTCTAGAGTTACGTTGAGGAAGTTTAGTATTGACTGTAGCTTTTAAGTTTAGTAATTCTGAATTCACTATATATCTATCTATCTATCTATCTATCTATATATATATATATATATATATATATATATAAAATATTGAATACAGTTATATACTGACTTGCTTTTTCAGAGTAGTAAGTTAATTGATGCTAATGTTGGGAATCAATTTATAATGAATATACAGTGTAACCTGGATATAAGAGAGTTGTCGGGACTGGAGAAGAAGTCTTTTATATCCGGGTTTCTCTTATATCCAGGTTTGGTCTATTTTGTTTACATTAACACAGGCTCTAATTTGGGACCAGAGAAAATCTCTCTTATATCCGGGTCACACTGTATAATGTAAATGTGAATCATTACTTTGTATTTCTCTTTGCAACACCTGATGTTTAATTTACAATGTAAGTATCTTTTTTCTTTCTTTTTATGTGCTGTGTACTTTCAGGACATATGTGATCATGGCTCTCGACTTCCCCCTATCCCTTGTAGCTCTTAATAAGTTTCATGCCTCTTCCAACTCCTCCAGACCATGTTCTGTCATCCAATTGGTTTAGCTGCCACATATTTCATACATTGCTTTCCCTTGTCTCTCTTTCCCTCTATTCAACCTGTGAGTATCAGATTCTCTAGGCCCTCCTTTCTCATTACATGTCCCAGAAATTTCATCTGCTTCTTCCTTATGTTAAGTATAAGCTTCCTCCTTGTTTGCATCCTCTCCAAGACATCATCGTTGTTCACACGCTCACTCAATGATTTTGTTAGAATACTTCTGTGAAACTACATCTCTGCTGCCTCAAGTCGCTTCTTCATCTTTGAGGAGACCGTCCAATATATATTGCCATATAGGAGGACAGGTGTCACATAGCAACTCAGTACACTTTTCTTTGTCACCAAAGAAACCCTCCTGTCTTGCAGTACTCTGCCCAGCTTTTGGAATGCATCCTTAGCCATCCCAATCTGTCTTTAGATCTGTTATGGTCCAGGTTAGGACCAAGGAAGAACAACGGGAACACAAGAGTAGAAATAATGAAGGAGGTATATTACACAAAATAATAATACAAGATGTGGAAGGTGTTAATATGACTGTCAGTCTGGTTTTGAGTGAACTACTATCGGCTCGATTCAACCCTCTCTCTTGAGAGGCGTAGTATAAATAGTGTTAGGAAGAGTCCATTCTGTAGGTATAGGTAAGGACCCATGACAAGATCTCAGCGTCACACCTACCATTTCACTTGAGTCAACTGTAAAATTACTTTTTCCCGAAAATGAAACATTTCTCAAAGAAATGAAGATTAAATTCATTCAAAGCAATTAAAAAATATTTTTACATTATTTGCTTAATCAAATCTTTCACATTATTTTTTTTCACTAACTGACTTAAGGTGTCTGAAAAAATCTTGATCTACAATGGATGCCGTGAGACATAATTCATAAGAGTTTAGGGCTGCATTTATAAAGATATTTATCTTTGTATGTGCTATCAATTATTTCCTGTTTATGCATTGAAATATGTAGATGTGATATTAACACTTATTATAGTATTTGGAATTATTATCATCATTTTTAGTATCTTCTTCTATGTACTATGACTCTTCATGACAGGCAATCATGGATCCCCACAATTTCCTATCCTTTGTAGCTTTTAATAAACTTTGTATTATTGTTATCTATCCTAAAGCTTGTTCTGCCATCCATTTACTCAAGATCACTAATTAGGTTATGTGTTTTTGTCCTTTGTTAATCCTTGTTAGATTATTTAATATGAAAGTTTTGTAGAGAAGTGACAATCATACTCACTACTCATTAGTAATGATCATCCAGACTAGCCTTGCTAACCATTACCCAATGCCAAGTCCTCTTGCAAGAAAGATTGCTAGTTTTACCTGAATTATGATTGGCAGGAACATTGATAGCTTTTATAAACTCTCTCCTATAACAATTGTTATATTTAGTATATGAAATGTGTATGAAAATGTAACGACTATTATGAGACAGAAATAGTTTAACTTTTAGACAATAGGAATCCATTTGTAAATATTTGAAATATCTTAGCCTGAAACATTTGCCTTGTAATATTTATGAATTACGATTTGGAAAATCTATACAGGTAAAAAAATAAAAAGTACAAAAAGTACTACAGCTTATCAACCCTTTGCCAGTCATTTAAAGCCAGAAAATATTTTTAGATTGTAAGAATTTTTTCTTTTTAGCTTTCTTTTTAACAATGATTTAGTGATACAAGTTTTACTAATTAATCCATAGCTGGAGGAGATAGGTGGACTCATACCTTTCCCAAAGATATTTGCATGTAAGTAAATAAAATGAATACAGCAGGAATTGGAACTCATCTTTCAGAGTAACAATTCCAAGCCATTATCCATTACACCACCCACACATTCAAGCTTACAGTACCTGGTATTCCCAAACAGTTACCCATCTTGATATTGACCAGATTTGTCATTGCTTAACTTCAGTCATCGCATAGGAACCAGTGTTTCAATATGGTGTTGCTGTAAGCTGTGCAAATCTAGTTTATACTTAGAAACTCAAACAAAACCAGTAAATTTTACTAGTATCTATCTTTCTGTAGATAATTTGTTTACAGAGTATGCTTCTAGTAACTCACATACTGAATTCCTGTGTTCCAAGACAATTCCCATGTCAGCTACTCCTGGCCATATTTTCTTTCCCAATATTCAAGCTATTAGCAATAGCAATGCTTTGATGAAAAAGTTGGCATCAAACAATGATTATCAGTTGATATGCATGGTTGAATGTCTGCTAAGTGGAGTGTGCATGCATGTGTAAAAAAAGCCCATTCATCTTGACTATCAAGTATCTGTGTTTGGCATACACTTTTTGATGAATGGGTTTGGCAACGAGTGATAGTATGGAATGTAAGCAAGTTAACGAAAGCTTAAAAGAGACAGGATTTCTTTTTAAGACCAAGATGCAGTCAGCTAAACCAACTTCCTACACAAGACTAGCTCATTTCTTGTGGCCTTGTATAGAATCCACCATTCATCATCATCACTAATAAAGTAGATGGATGAATTTGTTCAGAAGAGAATTATAGGCATCTTGAGTCAACCTCATTTGTTATACACCATGTCAGATTTTATTGCTCAAGTCAATGTTTTCATAATAAAATTGGTAGTGAATAACCCTTCTTGGTAAAATTTTCAGGATATATTTATAGAAGCAATATATCATGTGTTTCAGATTGTTGTATTTATCCTTATTTAAAATACTGATAAGAATTTGTTTTGGGAATGTCAGATTTTATTATATGAGATACAATATACATTTTTATTTAGAAATAACTCCAAAAGATATTGGTTATAGAAACATTGATTAATACAATATCCCATGTACCTAAATAAATTATTTTAATATGGTAATTTTTCTAAGCATAGCTTATCTTAGATGTGGCACAAGGTTAAAAGTATGGGGAAGCAAGTGAGGATTGAACTCGCTATTCAGTTGTAATTGATTTAGTGAGACAAGCTTTCTAACCATTATACTACGTTGAAGTGCCCAAATTAGTATTTTGAATATGGGCTCCTTGATATTCGATAACTATCATCAATCTTTCAGTCATTGATTTTGTTAACTTTTCTTCTGATTTAAGATTACTTGTAGATTTTATTGCTTCCCAGAGATCTTCTTTGCTTGAATATTATTTCCCATTTTCATGTACATCTCTTTTAATGAGGAACCTTATAAGTATCTTATTGTCTAGCATGAATAAATGATTCAGCGTAAAGCTTTTCATTTATGATCTGTACGACTTAAAAAAAAACATCTTTTTCAAAAACATTTAATACTTTTCTGCATTTATGTTGATAGCATCATCAAATTTGAAGGGACCTGTAATTTTAATACAAATAATACTAGTAAAAAATATTCTCCCCTCTACTCTGTTGTCTTCTTAGTTATTTTGGTTGGCCATTTGCTTAAAAGACTTAATATCTGCCTTGTCTCATCATCAGCTTCATCCAATGTAGCTCTGTATTCATCACTCAAAATTACTATTGAGAAATGAGTTTTCATGTACTTCTTTGTCCAACTTAAATGTTTCTTTTTGTTGTGTTTACTTAAATGTAGTATAATTACTTTCATGTCATTTTCCAATGTTCCCAATGCTCTTCATCATTTCTCAACATTTGTAAAACCAGCTGTTTCTTCAAATTTTTCTGGCTGTTCAATCAACATATTTTATTTATTACTGTTTAAAAAAATCTAATATCACTTTTTGTAACATTTTTATAGCCAGTTCTAATTCTTACTTTACGTATTCTTTCAGTTTCTCTTTTGATAGTTCTATGATATCTGTTCAACGTTTTTGCAATTTTCAATGTTGTTGTCCTATCACTCAGCAAATTTACAATATCTTTCCTCTGGCTCATAGCAGTCTGAAATTAAAAAAAATAAATATCAATACTTATAATATATATATTTAATTACAATACTTGAGTTGCCTAATGAAATCTCACACAACCAAATAAGTTATTGTAAATATTTCTTATGAAAACATTATCATCAGAAATTCTCCTGGTATATTTATCAAGTATATCCTAAATACTAATATCATATGATTGTTTAATATTAATTTTACTGTCCAAACATTGATTTGCATAATAAAATATGACAGTGTATGCACCAAAGTGCAAGCAGATGGTTACTAAAAAAAGGAAAAATAGTTTTTCATGTTTATATATGAATTATATGGGGAAGGTTACTAGATTTGGTAATTAGATGTGCCATCAATTAAAAGCCAAACCTCTTGCTATTACTGATTTTTTTTTAAATTTAATTATAATTTTTTTGTAAATTCATAAGCAGATATTATTATTTTTGTCTTTTAAGTTCTAACTTGTTCCTTTGCCAGGGCTTTTTATTTTAACATTTAAATATTTGCTTTTTGTATTTCTATTATACTGACCTAACTTTGGTACAATTTTTATGCATTTGAACACCCAGTGAAGAATAGTCTCACTTGTAGGTGACAAGCATGCAAACTATTGTGAAAAAAAGTAAATATTTGTGTTTATCAATCAGTAATATTCCTATATAGATATGTGCAGTAATGGCTGGATTATTTGAAAGAGACTAAATAAAAAAAGAAAATCATATTCAGTTATATTTGTTGTATTATTTCAAACTATTGTTCTCATCTTTGTTGATATAAATTTTATTATAGAGACAACATTTCAGCCAAGTACTCTCTGGTCATCTTCAGGTGTCCATTGTTTGGCTGATATAGGATATTACTTGATTATTGTAATATTTTGTCCCTATGATATCGGTTATTGTTTGTTCCTGCTGAATTGGTGGGTCACTACCAGATACAAGGATTGAACTCATGACCACTAGATGACAGTATCACATGTATGACCAACTCCTATATCCACTATGTCACTGTCTCAAAAAACTAGTGGTGTGATCTGAGAGCCTGTTTATATTCAATATCAGATGTTTTTTTTCATTTGGTTATGATGACAGGTTCATACTGCTTTTTCGTAATTTAGTATTTCCTTTATCATTATTCCTGTATTATTTTGAAATATTGTTCTTGTCTTTGTTGATATAGATATTATTATAGACACAACATTTGGACCAAGTACTCTCTGGTAACCATCAGGTGTCCAATGGGATAACTGTGACTATGTTAAAGAAAATAACCTCCAGTGGGACTTGAATGCACATCACAAATCAGTATAAACAACATCCATATCAGATCAGCTCTCAGGATGTCAGTCCAAGTTTTGTGAGATTGATTTATTTCTGATTTTTCACTGCTTACTTGAAAAATCATAGAATATGATGACCTGAGCACTGTGATAGATTTTTTTTATTATTTTGTTACTTCCAAAATTGCACTTTGCTTAGCTACAACATTTAAAGAATGGAATCAGTAACATGTTTCCTGCTCTCCACCTTGAAAAAATCTAGTGCAGAACTGAGAAATATTCATTTATTTCTCACAGTTGTGATTGAGAAAGTAACAATATCCATAATGTTCCAGTTCTTTCTGCAAGGATTAGAATAGGCGGATTGCATCTCTTGTAACCCTATCAAAATCAAAAAGGGCTACCCTCTGAGTGGATACTTGAAGATTTGGACATAAACTGGAGCTGTGTCTATCTTTTTGACTCTTGTGTAAACTAGATATGTCTTTTTTTTATTAATTCATTATGTTTTTTTTTATCTAATAAGATATATAACAGCAGAAGGGAGTGACATCCATTTATCTTGTAAGATAATGGCAGTGCCCTTTTTGATCAAAATTCAGTCCTTTCAGATAGTATATAGCAATTGTGTGCTTCCCAGACCACATGGCCCCTCTTTCAGCCATAACAAGATCCTAAGGAATACAAGGTATAACATTTGAAGCCAGCTTCTCTGCAGGGGCTGCTTGAGGCTTTTCAGTGTTGACAGCTAACATCCTTTGTAGCTTGACTCTGGATTTTCTGCCTGGATTTTACTTCTATAGACTTTTCTATGTTTGGATATGGTCACAAGCCAGTGAAGGGTTTTCCTTAGAGGGATTACCTTCCTAGGCTGACAAGCTCCATTTACCTGAAGCAGCTAGTTATGAGGTGCCAATGGTCTGCCTTCATCCTGTCAGGGGCTATTTGAGATGCCATGAGAATAAGATATATATTTAACATAAAACCCAGTAAGAGTTGATATGTCTTTAAATTAACCAAACTAGCCACCAAAGTGTCCATTTTTTATGTGAAACCATGATCATAAACCAGAACTGTTTTCAATTATTATAGATTTAAGTTCTTGTATAATAAAATGTTTTCATGACTCAACAACACTCAAGCTTCAGTGCTCTCTCTTTCATGCACACAAACAATTCTGACAGCTTATATGTTTAGTATAGTATACAAATAAAGAATTTTACTAAATAATGCATCACTTGAAAACTTGCAACAGCAACTAGAATGGTGATTTTTCTAAGCATAGCTTAGATGTGGCACAAGGCTGAAAGTGTGGAGCACCCAATGAGGATCAAACTCACTAATCAGGTGTAATTGATCTAGCAAAATAAGTCTGCTAACCATTACACCACATTGAAGTGCCTCAGCAATAGAAGGGAAAATATTTCTATAATGAAGATGTTGGCTTTTCCCACAACTTTAAATAAAAGGTTAAGAAGAAAACTCTTACTGATATGAGAAAGTGATAACAATGAAGTTAAGAGGCCTATTTTCCTGAAAAACTTTTAAGAGAAAGATTTTATAAATTTGAACTGATATTAATGCTGACAGTTTGATCAATGAATTCCAAATATTTCCTGTATGGAAACTGCCAATCTCACCATTATCAATACCATTTATTTATATTTAGCAAAGCAAGGAACATTTAAATTTTATTTACTTTTTTACTGAACAACTTTTTGTACTGACCATATTTTTCATTTGAATATTTTTCTATAGATGCCTATATTTTTTGTTTCTGCTCTATATTTGCCATGTCAAAGATTTTTCTGTTGGCCATGAATTTTTGGTAATTTATATAATTCTTTTTAGTCAGTCCACCAAAAAAAGGATAGACTAACCTTGTGCTTGAAGTGGTACAGGATGGAAGGAATAGTGCCCAAAAGCAGGAGAGTTGGTAACCAGAGTTTTGACAATAGTTTCAAATCAATGTTAATAAGATGTAGCACACAAACAGAACTAAATTGTAAAAATTGGTTTAAAAAAAAAAGAAAAACCAAGTTGAATACAGGAAGAAATGTAAGAACACATTATCCTGCACTCTGTAACCTCACCATCTACAAGGTAGCTTGCTAACTATTGTACCACTGATGTGAAATAGTCTGAACTTTACTGTGTATGTGCCAAAGTACATTGGCTATTATATAACAGGTGTCATATTAATTCCAACAGTAGCATTAATTCATGAATTCATACAAGATTTAACAACTTATGTCCTAATAAACAAAGCAGTAAAAAATAACTGCTAATTAATGTTAGTGCATGTGCTATTGTTATGATAAAATTAACTGTGTGCAGTTATAAGAAAGAAACAATTATTGCTAAAAGTAAAAAATTTTTGGCGCATCTGTAGCACTCAACTGCCATTTATTGCTTTGCCAGTAAGAATATGTTTCAAACAAAGAATGAATGAGTTTACAAAAAGTCTATATATCCAAAGAAATATATACTAATGCAATCTAGAGTCTGTATACTATACAGATAGTTACTGATGTTCATCATAGATTTGATAAATTTGTTACTGAATTTCATTAGATAATGCACAAAAGTTTTCCCATTTTAACAACTATAAGATTAAGACTACAGATAAAAAATGTGGATATTCTTGGACAATTCAGAGGTAAATGGGAGAAAGTCATACAAGACCATGGAACCCTGACAGTCCCAGTTAAACCAGGCTACATGTTGATGTACTTTTCTTTATTATTCAGTCTCTTTTAAACAATTTTTGACCGAATATTTAATGACATTATGAAAGAAAATGATAAAGATAGTTTATATAAGAATCTGCACAGCTTAAGGCTAATTTCTGTCTGACTTTCTAGGATGAGAAGTTATGATTACATGCAGACAACTTTATTTACATGTGTCTGTTACAAATAAGAACAAGATGAAATATCCATAGACATAGGCAGCAGAATGAGAATAATCTATCCCAAAATTCCTTGAAGGTTACCTGGATTGACAAGCACATGATGAAAGACATGGGCAACAGAATGAGAATAATCTATCCCAAAATTCTTTGAAGGTTACCTGGATTGACAAACACTTGATGAAAGCCTGCAAGTACAATGACTGAAATGCTATGATGATAAGAAACATAAGGATAGCAATCTGCATGTAAATAAAGCTTAAAGCTATTATGATGCAAAGTCTGTTCTGACTGCTTTGGAGATATGTTAAATTATCAAACTATTTTAAAATAATATGAAACTTTGTATTTTCTTCCATCTATGTAAATTATGGCCTTTTAACAAGCAGTTTACTTGGAAGTTGTTGAAAAGTTGCTTTTTTATGTTTCTTCTCCTTAATTTAACTTATGTGAATTACCGTATTTGACGGCATATAAGCCGCACTTTTTTGCTAAAAAATGTTTTAAAATTCCCCTGTGTCTTATATGCCATATGTAGGTTTAAAATTTGCAAGAGTCAGCCGAAATTAGATGACACATTATTTAATGACGATGATAGTAGTATTGAAAATGGGTATCAGAGTTTTGATAATGAAGATGATGAAGTTTATGGATTTGAAGATGAATAAAATTTTTAATGGTAACTGTACTGTTTTGCTCAATTGTAATAATTGCTTGATTTTTATTTTGTTTTCTTACCTTTGGATATATTCAATTTTTTATAGGCTCAGGTTCTTTTTTCCTATTATTTTTCGTTTAATTGTAATCATGGCTTGTTTAACCAAAATAATACCTCATAATATAGCCTAGGCTGTACCATTTGCTAACAATTTTACTAATTTTACTAATTACTAATTTTTTCTTGATTTGCCCTGCTGAAATTGGGGTGCATCTTTCACACTATCGAATACAGTAGTTTTAAGAAATATTTTTGTTACATTATGTTGTATACTAATGTGTGTGTTTTTTTACTAGCTCATCTTGCATACAACAAATTAACTTCTTCTCCGTGCTATGTCTTTTATTGCTGCCATATCTGATGCTCCTACTCTATATCTCAAGATTCTTGACAAAACTTGACAAAAGAAGGGTCTGTAATGTCATCAATCCAGACCTGATATCCTGATTTAAGTGATTTTCTTACTGACATGATGTGGATTCCCTCTGTCTTTTCCTACAAATATTTCATGGCAATTCTTCTGATGAGGTTTCCTCCTTGGTGCTTAAACTGCGTGAATTTGAGTGTGCTACAAGATTGAGAACTAGGTCTTACCATTTTAATGTTGAACTTGCTAGATGCAACTGTATGTTCTTTTCTAACAGTTTCTGTTCTTACATTTCTCACCTATGGAACTCCTTTCTGATTTCTTACTTCCATTCCACCTTCAATCTTTAAAAATTTAAATGCACAGCTAATCACTATCGTTCTGTCTTCTTGACCCTGTTCCTTTATTGTCTTTTTACCTCATTTCTCCTTACTAAAGTCTTTTCACTCTTTCATTCCCAGTAAACCCCTTGCATCCTAGTAGCATTGCTTTCTTGATTGGGGTGAAATGATTAAAACAAATGTGGGAGATCATGGCTCTCCACAACATCCTAACCCTTGTAGCCCTCAGCAACATTTGTTCCTTTGCTAAGCTTCCTGCCACCTCTGTCCATTTTACCTTCAATATATCCTGTGAGTATCAAATTCTCCAAACTCACCTTCCTCACTGTGTATCTTAGAAATTACAATTATCTCTTTCTGTTTCTGATTATATGTGCTTTTTGTTTCCATTTTCCTTAAAACTTCTTTGTTGCTTAAGCATTAGGTATCATGGTATTCTCAGCATTTTTCTGTAGAACCACATTTCTGTTGTTTCAAGTCTCTTCTTCATCTGTGAGAAGATTTTCCAGACTATGCTAAACATTGTAAATTCATTGAAATTTCAGATATCTCCTTCATATTCTAAGTATGTGTCCTTTTTGTTTCCATTTCCTCTAAAACTGTTGTTACTCGTATGTTCAGTCCATGGTATTCTCAGCATTCTTTTGTAGAATCATATTTATGTTGCTTCCAGTTTTATCATCACCTGTGAGAAGATTATCCAATATATACTTCCATTTAGGAAGATTAATATTATTGGGTTGGTTCATAATTATCAGACGGTTTTTAAATAATATTTATTATGAAAAAAGAAACATAACAATTCAACAATAACATTTTTAAATGATTGTTCCAGAGCGTATGACTATTGACACATACCTTTATAACCAGGAAAATAAAAACAAAAACGCCTGATATGCACCAACCCAATATGCCAGTACTCTTTTCTTTGACATGGAGATAAAATACATTTTATTTAGCCTTGAAATTAGTTTTCTTTATCTAAAATAATTTCATGGTTAGAGTGTTGACACTTATGAATATAAGTCCTGGAAGGCAACAGGAAACAATAAGATGAAATGAATTATAGCTGTGTATGTAAGCTACTCAAGAAAACTTTTATCTTCCTTGATGTTATGATAAAGTTGTCTGATTTATAGATATTAGCTATTTTTATGGTCTTGCTCTAATAATTGGTATGTGGCTCAGTTCTAACAAATTATCCCCATGTTTTGATTTCAGTCACTATGCTCATCACCTGTTCAATTCATCTTCCTTTCATTCTCTTTGTGATTCCTTTATTGAATGATTGACAAAAAATATGTTCAACATATGTAGAAATCATAAAAACAACAACAGCAACTGATATTTGTAAATCCTGCTAGTTTATTATTATATCAAGGAACATTGGAAGATGAAAGTTTTCCTGAGTGGAATATATGTGTAGACATAATCAATTTACTTTGGCATTTTTTATCCTGTTTCTGTCATTGGGGATTTGTCCCTATAAATGCCAACCATGAATCATAATGCCACTAAAACAATCCTGTCTGCCTGTGAAAAATCATTATGTGGACAAGTTACTATTTTTTTTTTTTTAATGAAATATGATATTGCAAATATGCCCTATTTAGTGCATATATTCATATGCAATATTAAAAAAAGAGTAGAAAATTGGAGGTTCATTATACAGAAAGAGTAAAATATATATATATATTTAATAATGTTCTTTTCTTAGATATATATATATATATATATATATATATATATATATATATATATATATATATATATATATATATATATATATATATATATATATATATATATATATATATATATATATATATATATATATATATATATATATATATATATATATATATATATATATATATATATATATATATATATATATATATATATATATATATATATATATATATATATATATATATATATATATATATATATATATATATATATATATATAAGGAGGCACAGTGGTGTAATGGATAGTGGCTTGATTGAGGAATTGAGATCAGTCAAATCCATTGCATTCACTTACTTGCTAATAACTGAGGGTTGTTTGGGGACCTTGTGGCACGTGGTGCACCAGGTCTCTCGATTCGGCCCTTCAAAAAGTGTAGACGGTTCTGCACAAAACCTTCACCACTATAATCAAATCTCATGTGCTGGTTTCCACCAGCCACCCTCTTGATCCAGTGCTGCACTATCTTCTCAAGGCACTTGATGTAGGCCTCCGTGTTGAGTCTCAGGCCCTCACCAACAAATTCAGAAGTTTTTTTCTTATCAGAATGATCAGAGTGAGTTTTCCAAGCTGCCATTCCTTCATAATCACCATTAGCCTCATCAAAGTCTTTCCAAAGGCTTTGCACTGTCCTCAGAATGACACCTAAAAAATATTCTGAAATGTTCATATTGGAGCTTTCAGTGTGAATGCCAAGCCGTACAGCATGCTGTTTCCAAATTTTGGGCGGAGTGAATTGTATGATAATGCACTCTTTCTCACAGAAGATACCTATTTGACCCTACTTATAGAGTGCAGTTGACAAAATAAAAACAAACAACATAGATGTGTGAAATTAAAATATAAAATGGCGACAATTTACCCATCGCACCCTTTATAAGAAAAAGAACATTAAAGCAAATTAGTATATTTTATTTTTGTGCACAATGCAGATTTCACTTTTCCGTTTATGGAACATATATGAAAAACACTTTACAGATAGTGAAAAGCATCAATATATAAAGATGATTTTAGAAACCAGTATAAACCTTTGATGGGGAGATTTTTGATCACTTCAGATGGAGGAAAAATGGAGATTTCTTCTGCTGGCTGGCTGTATATGTGTGGTGACCATTTGCAAGAAGTAACTTAGTATTGGAGATCATTCTAGTAAGTTTTTGTCCTTGTGTACCAACTTGATCACACCCCTGATGACACACTGATGTATAGACCCCCCCCCACTTCATCCAGTTGTTGTAATTCAGTTCCATCAGGGGAACAAGAATGGGAACTGCCTCAAGTATATTTTGTGAGGAAGACCATCTAATCCCAGAGTTTTGTTCCAGACAACCATCTTCAGTGCTTTCCAGATTTCCAACTATGTGATGGGACTCTTTCCCCCAGCCACTTCAGCTGTCTCTCAAGGCGAGGAAATTCAGCCAAATAGGCTTCAACTGTTCTCTCTGGTGAACAGATCCTGAAAGTGGTCATGAAAAGCCTTGCATATGCCTGCATTTATTGTCACTGTCTGCTTATCTGGCAGTGTGATGCATGTAATATGTCTATTGGATGCATTTCTTACTTCCTTTGCACACAATTCAGCAGCTATATTTGGAAGACATTCTTTTTAACCTAGCCCTGCTAGAGCTTAATCCTTCTTGATAAGCAAGGGGGCCAACTCTGCCCTAACTACGGTCACTTCCACACTATCACAGGATTTAATCAGCCAATCTACTTTTAGAGGCCTTAGAAAATTTGACACTCACAGAACATATTGAAGGTAAGGTAAATGGTTGGCAAGACAGGGATTTGGAAAGATAGCAAAAAGACAAACTTCCCTGAACTACAAAAGACAGGAAATTGTGGAGAGCCGTATTCACCCACATTCTGAAAGGATGTAGCACATAGAAGAAATTGGTATTTGTCATTCAAGTTTGTGGTATATATACAGAAAAACCTCTCATCAATGTACTAATGAGGGAGTGGAGTTTCTCACAGCTACTCTATTGTGCACACGCTAATATATTGTACTTTATATACTGTACACCTGTCTTTGTTTACAATTGAAAAGGCTGCCAAGTGTTTACTTTGAGAACTAATACAACTTCTGCTAAGCCCGCAAATTTCTCCTGCAGATTTTGTGTTAATGAAGGTTAGGTAAATGGTTGGCAGGACAGGGATTCGGAGAGATAGCAAAAAGATAAACTTCACTGAACTATAGTGGCAGGAAATTGTGGAGAGCCATGATCATCCACATTCTGAAGGGACATAGCACATAGAAGAAGGTGATGTTTGTCATTCAAGTTTGTGTTATATATACAGAAAAACCTCTCATCAATGGACTAATAGGGTATGGGGTGGTCTGTTAAATCTGATTATCCATAGATGAGAAGGAATTATTTTTGAGTCATAAAACCATTATAATAACTACCACTAGTTACGATCATAATATAAATACTATAAACATGTATATAAGGCATAGATAAATATGTATTTAATGTAGATATATTAATCAAAACAACAAAAATAATAGATTACTCACAGCTACTTTCTCATGCATGTGCTAATATATCATACTTTATATACTATACACCTGCCTTTGTTTAATATTAAAGAGCCTGTCGTTGCTGCCAAGTAGTCACTTTGAGAACTAATATGACTCGTTCTGCTAAGCCTGCAAATTTCAAAATATGTCGCTGATGATTTGGGAGATTTTCTCCTGCAGATTTTTGTTTATTTTGCCTGCAGATTGTTTCTGTTGCATCTGAAATCCGTTGATGTTGGGGAGCATAGATGAGAGTTTTGTCTGTGTATGTATATATATATATATATATATATATATATATATATATTCTACTTTCTGAAATTATAGAAAACAAATATAAAAGTAATGATGAATTTTAGTTAGTTGTTTTTAAGTGAGCCTACTGAACATGAAAGATGGTCATGAGGACAAATGCATCAGTCAGTTAATGTTCCATGATTGATTCTCCTCAAAACTATAAAAGAGATCTTATATTAACTTCCATTGTGTATGCTTTATGAGGGTCATGCAATCACAATTTGTGGTATAGTGTAAGTTGTCACCAATGTTTAAAATAACAAATCAGAATATTTTTATACCACTATATATCAGTGCTAATGAGTGAGGTCAGCAGAATTAGTGAGAATTTCCTCCAGGAGTCTCAGAGTATGAATGAGTAATGAGAATTCATCATGGCTTATTTTGGGTTTTGTCAGAAATGAGTGTCTGGGAATTATTTCCAATATAAAAACTACGATCAGTTTTGATACCCCTTTTAATGTAAGGGTAAATGGGTCCTCAGACCAAGATCAGTACATCTAAACTGATTATAGCTGTAGTGTACTGGAATTTTCCTAACATAATAAAATACTTTTGGGATAGTCGCTAATAGGATTTTTTTTAATAATATTTTGTAACATCATTTTCATTTGCTATAAGATCACTATATTCTTGATAAAATTATTTAGGTTGGTAAAATGTTTTGATAAGGAAATTGTGTGTGTGTATATATATAATATATATATATATATATATAATCTTCTCAAAGAAGAGAAAATAGTCAAATCACCCTGAGCCATATGATTCAGTAAAAGAAATAATTCTCCTTATTATAATGGATCTTTCTAGACATTTTCTCTCTGTCAACTGTTTCCTTTTTCTGCCTTCACCTCTCTATATCTCTTGTTCTCTTCTTATTAATCGTTTCATATTTCTGTCATTATCTGTTTCTTTTCTTAACAGTGATTTCTGTCTCTTTTTCTCTTTACTCCTTCTTTTTAAATTTTCTTTCTCTCTTTCTCTCTATACTTTCTTTCTTTATTTTGTAGCTTCTTTTTCTTTCTCCTCCCTATCTCATTCTCTGTCTCTCACACACTCTTTCTTCTGCCTTCTTTATTCATCACTCACTCAATCACTCTTCTGTTGCTTTCTTTTATTCTCTTCCCACCTCTTCTCTTTTGTTCTGTCTTTTCCTTTCTCTCTCTCTCTCTCTGGACACTGATATTGACTTGGCCTCAGTATATTGATTTGTCTCCATGACCATTATATTGAATTACTTACATTCAGGATATGTCAAAATATCATCATACAAAGTATTTGTATTTATCTTTTATCTTCTGACCTGAATTTGAAAAAAAAACAAAACAAAAAACACATACATAGAATTAGAATTCATTGATGTAATAATTTTATTGCCATGAAACAATCATTTTTCCTTCTTGCCAGTTGCATGAAGGCAGTGAAGAAAAATCAGATGACTTGTGTATCAATATCAGGAACCAGAGTTAAAGATGATATCAGAACAACTAGTGACAAATATATTCTACCTTACCATTCTAATATAAAATTAGCATACTTGCAATATGGTAATACTTACCTATCCCAGCTTTTCTTTTTGGTGGAGGATTAACTCAAGCCTCTGGGTTCATTACCTGATGCCTGAGGCATTCCCATAAGGAGAAGTGTCAAGGGGGAAATTTTTGAACAGTTGCCAAAATCCTACCATAAACTTGACCATATTACATTTCGTATGATATGATATAGGCGTACGAATAAATACTACCAGCAATATGGTTCCCTTTCTCCATGCCACTGATATTGTCCAAGGGAAAGGCAGAAGCCAATACAGCATAGCACTGGTATGAGTAAATAATACCAGCAATATGGTTCCTTTTCTCCATGCCACTGATATTGATGTATTATATTTTACTCACTGATGTACACAAGTTTTTCTCTCTCTAGGACACAGGCAGGGTCTTATTTTATGAGAGATCGACAGTTGACCATGAAGTACATCCCCTTTCCTCATGCCACTGATATTGTCCAAGGGAAAGGCAGAGCCAATACAGCATAGCACTGGCATCATTACAAGAGTTACCAGAATGAAACTGAACATGACATTGGACTGTCTTAGGGACTCTGGATTTGAATTCAGAGTTGTCCTTCTTCTAGCTTGGTTGTCTACAATGCTTACAGATCTCAGATTACCCTACTATTTTATTTATATTTGGATGTTTTGAATTTGAATTGAAAAGTTTTTCTTTCTCCTAGACAAGTTGCCACCTAAGGCTATAGAATCCAGTCTGTTCTACTATTTAACCCATAGCTGGGTGGAGAAGAGATGGATTCATACCTTTCCTGAGGGTTTTAACATATAAGTGAATGTAATGAACTCAACTGAAACTTGAACGTGGCTTTCTGATTCTTCAATCTGAGCCACAATCTATTACTCTACCATGGCTCTTTTATACACACTGCCTTGACATATACACAAGTTACAACTGAGTTAAGAATAGACAATCAAGTTTTGTAACATCACAATGGCAACATCAAAAGAACAGAAGCATCCAATGACATTTTGATTTTAGTTTCTGGGATTAGACATCTTAAACTTTATTTAGCTCAATGTGACACAGACAATTCAGCTGAATAATTTTCAGAGGAGTTTTTATAATTTAATATATAACTGGAATTAAAGAACTCTTAGTAACTATATATTGATTTACAATATAACCAACCTTTGAGTTGCATAATAAAATCTCAAACAACAAATAAATTATTGTAAATATTTCTAATAAAATGCAAATGTTATATTCTGAAATTCATATGGTATATTTCTTATTTAAATTAATTAATGCACTAAAATACTCAATACATACAACAAATATTACTTCATTGCATTTATTACCATTGTAAATATATATATATATAAAAATTACACTACATATTGGTTTTATATTTAAAATAATCGTGCAAAATTTCAGTAAATACTTTTTGAAAAAGATGCAAAAAATATTAAATATCCTATATAAAACAGAATCAAATGGACTAATACTTTGTGGAATAGCCTTTGTTCATATCAACAGCCTCCAGACATTTCCTATAAGTAGTCAATTCCTTTGAAAACTCTTTGGTTGTTATTTTGGACCATTCTTCATAGCAGATCTTATTTGAATCAGAAACCTGACAAGCAGGTACAGATTTTCAGTCAGATTTAAGTTACTTAATGGGCCACTTCAATATTTTGGTTTTCTTATTTTCAAACCACGGTTACATTGCCAATATGTTTAGAATTATTGTTTTGCTGAAACTCTGAAATGTCCTTCATTTCTAATAGGAATGGTAATGACAATATTAGCCATTTCCCTATAAGGAAACATTTAGCATTCATTGACTGAGCAGCCGGTACTATTTTTGGTTGAAATTTATAAAACCTTTCTCTTAAAACAATTTTTCAGAAGTTCAGTAGCTGTTATCTCTTTTTCCAGTATTGATGGGGGTTTTCTTCCTAACATTTTAATTGAAGTAGTGTGTAACATCATCATCTTGATTATGCCATTAGTTTCCCTTGAGTTAGATTTTTTTTAATCATTTCACCACAAACAAAGTGGGAATGCCACTAGTATGCAAGAGGGGGGTTACAGAGAGTCAACATGAGAGAAAAGGCTGGTTATTGGGGAACTGGGGAAAAATAAAAGCTGGGCAGGGTTCAAGAAGATAGAAGATGGCAATTGACATTGTAGTTATCAGGGAAGTAAGGAAATGGATGGGAGTTCCACAGGCAGGAAGTGTGAGGAGAAAAGAAACTGTTGGAGTAGAAATGGTGGTTATATTTAACTAATTTAACAGTAAAAGGGTGGGACATAGATGCCAATCTAGTAGCATACTTAAACTCACATAGTCTGGAGCAAAAAGCTTGTCAGAGCAGTAGCCATGAAAATATTTGTAGAAAAAACAGAAAGAAGCCACATCATGTCGATGAGAAAGTGATTGAAGTCAAGATGCCAAGTCAGGATTGATTACATTCCAGATCCTTCTTTGGATTTTGTCAAGAACCTTGAGATGAGTAGCAGGAATACCAGGCCAGATATGGCAACAGTATTCAATGCACAGACAAATGATAGATTTGTAAATGTGCAAGATGAACTCTGATGAGAAAAACCTTCAGGTATGACACAGTGACCCAACTTTGCTTGCAGTAGATGCAGCTATTTATTCAATGTAGTCATTCCAACTCAGGTCAGCTGAAAATGTGAGGCCAAGAAGGCACAATGTGTTGCTCTCCATGAGCATTTATTTTAGTTGTTACTATTGTTGAAAATCCTCAAGTGATGTTGTTTCTATTATTTGGTACAGTGATTCTTTTTGATCTTTGTGATTCTTTAGCACCAGTTCATAATGTCCAAAGAAGGATGATCTTTGCCAAAACCCACAGGCTTCACTTGTTCAAAGCCTTTTTAACAATTTATCTTAGAAAAAGGTTGTATACAGCTGATAGTTTAGTTATTTCTGGCAAAGCTATTTAAGAATATGATACAAATTTTCAAGTTAATGCTTTGGTTTTGTAGCAGTTTGCTGTGTTGGGGGAAACTACTATGTTCAATTTCTTTATCTCCTCTATGAAATTTGTTATAACTGATCCATATACCAAGCTATTTGAAGGGTTTCATATTTATTAATTGCACATTCTGGATTTTATAATGCATTCAGGGTACGTGCTATTATTGCCTTGACTTCAATTCCAGATCATAGTTTCTTTTAGAAAGGTTTATCTTGAATCCTATTTATTGGAACACTTTGTAGAGAATGTTGATTTTTTTGTTCAAGATCATTTTTATCCCCAAAATGAATATTGATTGAGGTTTCCTTCCTTAACTTTTATTTGAGTTAGTGTGGAACGTCACCATCTTGATTATAGCATTATTTTCTCATTGTGTTACATGCGATATCCATTTAGGTTGTTTCTGCTGTTGAAAGTTCTCAAGTGGCATGGTTTCCATTACCTGGTACAGTTCTTTGCAATTCTGTAGTGCCAGTACACAATGTTCAAAGAAGGATGATCTTTGTAAAGATCCACAGACTTCACTCATTCAAAATCATTTTTATACATCTAAATCTGATCTGAGTTTAGATATTTCTCAATGGGTTTGACATTATGCATGATATTCATCAGAAAGTCTTGATCTGACAAAGATATTCAAGGACATGATATGGGTTTACAATGTTTTGGTTTTGTAGCAATTTGTAGTGTTGGGTGAAACTACCCCTATCACAGCCTATGTTCAAAATCCTTTTCTCCTAAATTTGTTAAAACTGATTCATGCACTGAGGCATTTGGAGAGTTTAGTATTTACTAATTCTATATTCTGAATTTGATGGTTGAATTTGTTTAGTGGCATATCAACCATTATGGATTATTTAATGCTGGATTTGAATACAGTTAATGGCTTCAGTTAAACATATTTGAAACGCGGTTGTATGCCTTCAACTACAGATAAATGTATTGCTGATCATCTATCGTTGGCTATTTTTTTTTTATATAAAAATGTATTGCTGGTATTTTTACTATTAAAATGTATTTTTATACTTACATAATGTTTTTGCTTGGGAGGATCACTATTTACCCATAGCTGGGACCTTAACCTCATATACTGAATTTAAAGGCTTCACTAAGTATAAGTTTCTTTCAATTATGTGAAGACATCTTGTACCATATGATGGAAAACAGTACTAAAATATTACATTGCTACTTTCATACTTCACAACTGAGATAGTTTTCTCTGGCTTGAATACTCTGTTTTTTTCCCCTTCAAATGATGATATGAACTAAGACCAAATAACTCTATATTGGTTTCATCAGACTAAAGAATGTATTTGGTTTACATAAATGTTCCTGAACAAATTTCTGATGTGCATCAATGTGTGATTTCTTCAGAAGCAGTACTTTTCATAGCCAACACTTTCATAAAATATATTGGCAATATGTGTTACTGATAGCTTCAGGTAGAACTATTGTTCCTGATGCTTGGATACCTTCTACCAACTCTTTTTGAATCATCCTGGGCTGTTTGCTTACTATTCTTACAATCCTGCTTATGGCATGTTTGGAAATCTTTCATATGACATAAGATTGGGTCAAGTCTCATTCCTTCCACTTATAAACTACAGTGTTTGGATGAAGTTGTAACTCTTTACCAATTGTTTTGTAACCTTTACTTTTATGGCAATGACAAAAGTACCACTGAGGTCTGAAGACTATTTCTTAGTTTTTGAAATTATTGTTACTACAGTGATGACAATCAACTGGTATACCACACCATCATCCCCCAAAAAGTTAACTACTACTAAGAACATTATTTTTCAAACTTTTTTTTTTAATGTGACCCACAGCAAGAACCACATGTTGCATTGTGAGCCACTATATCAATGTGTAATAAATCAAATAAAAACTCTGTTCACTAGATTCATTTAACATCAACAATTTATATGTATGTTTCTTATGATCTGCACATATTGGAATTGCATGTATCAATTTGTATTATTTGTATGAATATAAAATTATTACTTTTAGAAAAACAAAGTTAAAGGAAGTTCTGACACAGTAAAGTAAATAATATTTGAAAAAATGTCATTTAATGAGACTTCAGATACAATTTCATAGTTAAGTTTTGGCGCAGTCTGTTTGTGAAAAAGAACTGACATCACTCAGTCTGCCATGAATTTGATGAATAAGATACATAAACTCAATGAGAACGCACACACACACACACATATATATATATATATATATATATACATACATACAGTGAGCCCCTGCCTATTTGCGTTTCAGCATTCGCAGCTTCGTACATTTTCAGAATTTTCTTTAGAACATAAGTACTTGTTATTCGTGGAAACCCTGAATATTCTTGTGTTTTTCTGAAAAACATATGTACAAATTATTCACTGAGAACTCTCTCAATCCACATATTTTTTCAATAGAGCATATTTAAAATATTCTTGTATTATTTTCCGGTTATTTAAGTGACTTCAAACATATAACAGTCCATTTTTATGGTAAAAATTGGCAGAATTGTACATCTTCATTGTAAAAAACAAATGCAAAAATATGCGTAGTGCTTGGACTTTGTTCTTTGTTAGGGGCTGCAGCTGGGCTTTTAAAAGTGGCTTATGCTAAGTCTGGGGGCATCATCTGTTTTTAGAAAATGTTTTAAACTTTATATTTTATGACTTGCTACACATATTTTATACAGTATTTTCAATGGTTGTATTGATCTATGTGTAATTAAAAATAGTTATTGTACATATGAAAGAAAATTACTCATACTATTTTTCAAAAATGTTTTAAAAAGGGTCTGAAATGTTTCTAAAGTGTTTACGATGAAAGTGGGTTTTAACAATCAAAATAGGTACTTATAAGCACTTTTTTGGGGGGGGGTTACAAGTATTCGCAGATTCTATTCACATTTGGTTCTGGTCCCTAATCCCCACAAATACAAAGGACCTCACTGTATATATGTACATATAAGTAAAAAACATGAAATATAATACAATCTTGCCCATTTTATTTATCTTGCAAAAAACCCTAAAAACATTCTAGAATTATCTACTGCTGTTTAGAATCATCCAGCCAGAAATTTACATTATGAAATATGAAAGTGTATTGAACACTTTCACTTCATTTTTTATATATATATATATATATATATATATATATATATATATATATATATATATATGTCATTCGCAGACAGTACTGTTTCACTATCACAGCTCCTCAGTATGACTAGACAAGTGAATGCCTCAAGCCCAGTCAGAGTGTCACTGGTGTCAGTCAGAGCTTCTACCACTGAGCCATCTTCACTCGACAGAACAAGTCAGCCAAATCTAGTGCATTGTTTTTTATAAATGTAAACAAATGCCAAGCAGCCAAAGTGCTCCATTCATTTTCCTGAAGAGCTTCGCATTTACTCAGGTGACTGTTGTTTTTAGAATTAGCTTGTCATTCAACAGTGATCATTTGAAAATATATTTTCAAAAGCTATTTTTAATCTTATATAAATTAGTTTAAATATTTGCTCATTTTTACCTTTGGAAAGATAAAGCTTATATTTGGCATAATTTTGAGATAAATGCTACTTATTTAAATCCCAATTTATATTTTACTAGCAGGTTT
>CAHIKZ030000702.1:2412500-2415000 GCA_903632075.3 Acanthosepion pharaonis | reverse complement strand
AATGTTTTATATAGGTTTTTGAATGTAAGAAATATTGGCACACACTTAAATGGATGAGAATAGACTGAAGATGGCATTTTAATAATTCTGACTGACATGAAATGTTCAGAAAATGGTAATTGGCAAAATGGCCAATAAACTAATATTGGTCCACAGAAAGAAATAAAACTGAGGAAAAATATTCAGAATTTTTCATAATTGCTGTGTTTTATATATATATATATATATATATATATATATATATATATATAGTTGCAAGAATCAGTTGTCAGCTAATCCAAATGTCTCCTCTTCTCTGTCATCTTGCAGTCATTGGAGAAAATTGATTCTATATCAGCTTCCCATGATATTTATGCTTCCATATGATGTTCACTGATAAGATGCAATTCTGAGTCTTCTCAGCATGAAAGACTTTTTTCTATTAGATTTGTCATGATGATGAGTTTTCTAAAGCCTACTCATCATTTTGGCTCCCTGAAAAGCCAGGTTATAAAAACTTCTCACCTATCATAAAGAATATTGAATCAAGATATTGCTTTATCCACATGTAAGCACATGAGTGCTGCTGTATCAGTTTTGCTTCTAAGAAGCTGCCTGCCTGTCTATATCTGTTTGCATAGTCAGCTTCCCACCTTACCTAAGCTCATGTCAAAATTACTTATATAGGGTAAATACATGAGACAATTTGAGAAATTTTTACTTTGACGTTTTGCTAAGGAAACAGCATCATAAGATAGATAATTTTATTTGGCAATAAAAAAGTGCATTAGTGAGATGAAATGTGATTCATGTTAAGTGTCTAAATGTTTGATTTTTAACTGTCATTATAGAAATTAGATTTTAACTAATTTCTATAAAGATTTTAATAAAGATTTTAACTAATTTCTATAAATTTCTTTCTATAATGACAATATTAGTGTTGTTTGGGTCTTACATTGTTTTGCATAGATGTGGCAACATTGGATTTTTTTGCAGAAGACAAGCTTGAATAGATTTTTATAGTAAAAAAAACCAAGTACTTGTTTATGAGTAGAACTTATTTTCACTTTACCATTGTCATTATAGGAATTATATTTTAAATAATCTCAACTCAGTTTTTATTTTACATATTTCATATTGAGCAATCTTGGATCTGCATGTCTGCAAAAAAACAGATTTTCAAGAGGACGTTTTTTTCCCTTGACACTGCTATTATTTTAACTACCTTCACTTCTCAGTAATGTTTGTTGTTTTCAAAAGCGATAATTAGAATTTTAATAAAACCTAAACATATGAAAGAGCATTTATACATTTTCTTTGTTCTTAAGAAAACAAAAATATCAAACACTATTTATTAGATTATTTATTGGAATGGTTGACAAAACATTTGTTAATTGCCTATCAATTCAAACTTTATAAAATGGTAAATAATAAGGATTTCATTATAGTTGGTTTTTTATAATTTAGTAAATGTTTATAAATTTATGAATAAAAATTGTTTTTATATTTATTTCTTATGTATTGGTAAATGATAAATATTGCATTGCATTAGTTTTTTTTTATATAATTTTATTACTATTTTACTTGTATTACTAGAATCCTATAAATATAAAACTATTCTGGAAAATAAACAATAATAGTATTTATTATTTTTGTTGTAATTTCTCAAGAACAAAAAAAATGTATAAATTCACTTTCATGATAACAAGTAGGAGGGTTATACTTAACATCAGGGGCACATAATGAGGAAAGAGGGCCTGGAGAATCTGATTCTCCTGGGTTGAGTAGAGGAAAAGAGAGAGAAAGGAAAACAATGCATGACATACTGAGCAAGCTTGCACAAGGAGATGAGAGAACATGGTCTGGGGGAGGAAGCAGAGGGAAGGAACTTGCTGAGAGCTACAAGGGATAGAGGGAAGTGGAGAGCCATGATCACCTATGTCCTAAAAGGACATGGCACATAAAAAGAAAGAAATGAGGAAGGAGAGCCTGGAGAATCTGATACTCATGGGTCGAATAGAGGCAAAGAGAGACAAGGGAAAACAATGCATGACGTATTTGGCAGACTTGTGGTCTCAGGGAGGAAGCAGAGGGAAGGAACTTGTCGAGAACTGCAAAGGATAGAGGGAGGTGGAGAGCCATGATTGCTTACGTCCTAAAAGGACATAGTACATAAAAAGAAAGATATGTTTAGATTTTATCACAATTCTAATTATCATTTTTTAAAAACAATAAACATTGCTAAGGAGTTAAGGTAGTTAAAATAACAGTGATGTCAAGAGAAAAACCATCCTTTTGATACTTCATTTTCTGTGTTTGACTCATATTGTTATGTACTAATTTAGTAAGAACAGGTGATAACCTGAAATAGTCTGGTTGTATATTAATCATAGGAGACTCATAACTTATGGCATTTTTCAATGTGTGTTAGTAAATTATTATTTTATTGAAATGGCATTTTCCAGGTGTTCAAATTCTCTTTTGCATTTACCATTATATCTGATTCTCATCCATTTTAGTT
>CAHIKZ030000702.1:2400000-2407500 GCA_903632075.3 Acanthosepion pharaonis | reverse complement strand
TTTTGGAGGCATATAACATCATCCACAGACAGACTGTTTCGCTGTATCATAACTCATCTGTGTGGCTAGACATCTGATTGCTTCAAGCCAAGATCAAAATATGGCTGATTTGGCATCAGTCAGAGATTCTACCACTATATATATATATATATATATATATATAGTCACAATGATGTTTTAGACAGTGCATTGCTGAATTGTTGCAACTTCATCATCCAAAAAAGATTTTGTCAAAAAGCTTATCTAGGCTACTTGAATTAGGTAAAACATCACATTGGAAAGCCACATTGAAGCAGTCAACAATTTTATGATGCCTGATTTTTGACTCCAAATGTAGCATGTTCATAGACCCACTGATTGAAGAAAAGAAGACAAATCAGATAGCAGTAGTCATGGTGTTACCTTGAAGTCTATAAGAAAAGAAAAGTTGTATCTCTGTAAAGCATAGACTGATTGATTTATGCTTAAACCTGAGCACAGATTTATCAATATTTTCAGCTGGTGTTTCTTCATATCACTCCTAATCAGTGCTCAGAAAATCTCAAGTAGCTCCCAGGTGGACAAGATTCCTCAGTGAGTGTAGGTGTTAAATATCTTAGAAAACCCAACTGCTACTTTTAGAATTTGGCAGATGTTGTCAGTCACCAACATTCTGCTGTGATCAAAATTATTGACAGTATACAGAATGTTATCTATTGTGCTTCAAAGGCATTCCTGTCATTTACTGCAATACTTGTTAAGTAATTTCATATATATGAGGGGATGCTGAAAAGATATCAGCTTCATCAACTTCCCAAGATGTGACCAAATAGAATTGAGATGAGAAAAGCTTATTGGCTGTGCTGAAAATTTCTTGGCCTCACCAATAAATCCTTTCAAAAAATATCTGAAACCTTTTTTGGTAGACCACAGTCAACTTAGCAGAATTGTAACCTGCATTAATCAAAAAAGGTTTTGTTCAAGAACTTTGGATAATTCTTATTTATCTTGATGCCATCACCAATTTTGAGAGACCTTTATTTTTTTTATATTTACTATACTATCAGAATATTCAAAACATTTCCACGAAGGAGCCAAATTCTAGAGCACTCATCATGTCTATCCAATATATGTTTACTTTAATTACTAAAAATTATTAATGAGAAATCAGAGTTCTATATTCATCAATAAAAAATTTGTTTTCATATATTTCTTCATCCTGCTTATATGTTTCTCTTTGTGATGTTTACTTAAATGCGGTAGTTTGGTTACTTTCTTATTTTTAACCAATGTTCTTGATAGTCTGCCTCTTTTACATTTGCACCACCTGGTTCTTGAAATTTTTTTTGTTAGTCACTTCAACTTCTTTGCTTATTACCCTTTTAATTTTCACAGATCTTATTCTATGATATCCTTTATAAAATCAGTTTCATTATTCTGAGCTATGTTTTCAGTATTGTTTTTATTGTTCTCTAACTAATCTCCATTTTTCAACATTGTTTTCCTCATAATTTCTTTTCTTTTGAGGTTAAATTTTTTCAACAATCCATGGCAGTCTCTATCAGAAATTTCAAAAAATATTTTTTAATAACTATACTATTAGATATACCTGATTATAATATGATAAACAACGCATGAGTTGTGTAATAAAACTAGTGTTAATATTTTTCAGAAATATATAAGTTGAAATTTACATGGTATATGTATCATTTAAATGTAAATACAGTGTGTGGCTGTAGTACTTTGAACATCAAGATGAAAATACCATTGTCACTAATGTCTTAGCATTACATGGGAGGTATTCCTGTTGCACATTGTATATTCTGAAAATTTAAAACATTGGTTGGTTAATAACAATTAACAAGTCATTATATTGGTTAATAAAATCTGCTAGTGTGTATGTTTGTGTGTGTGTGTGTGTGTGTATATATATATATATATATATATATATAGTGATTGACAGACAGACTGTTTTGCTGTATCACAGCTTATCAGTGTGGCTAATCTGATTGCTTCAAGCCGGGATCAAAACCCAACCAATTTGGCATCAGTCAGAGATTCTACCCCAAAGCTATCATCACACAGCAGAGAGTAAGGAAATTTTTAATGTTTTTTAATATGAAAAACATCAGGTATTTCTAAACATACTTTAGAAGGCCATAAAGTGAAGACTACCTAATGTCAAAGGGCAGGTGCCAAGTTTTAATAGTCTCCTTTCTCCTTTTAGAGCATTCACATGGTAGTTCTCACTCTGGTTATTGTGAACAATGAGGGTTAGATCACACCATTCCATGCTGCAGTATGTCATTGTCAATGTCACTGTCTATATAACACTGCTGGAAACAGAGTTCCTCCACTGATTCAAGGTAGAGGCCTAAGGAAGGCTGCATATATTCCAGAAGGAATTTGTTTCTTCCCACATGGTATATATGACCCAGGACATGTCAACATCTAGCTTCATTGCTCTCCTAATTTTAAATCCCCTGTCGGATATTGTCAACAGGGATACCAACCAGTGTCATCAAAATACTAAGATGCTTCATTTGATCCAAAGTTGCATTGAGTCTGTCCTCAAGGTATAAAATCAGTCTGAATAAAAACCAACTTGTGCTTCATCAGGTGTGCCATTCACCTTTTTGCATCAATCATTTTAACAAAGCTAAATGCAGAAGAAATGTGTTTGGATTCCATTGTATATGAGAATTGAAAACTATATTGATGCCAAAATATCTGAAAACAGCAAAAAATGCTGGTTTTAAAAATCAAAACTGTAAAAAAGTTAACAAAATCAATGAATGATGAAGATTATAGAATGTCAAAGACCTTATATTAGCATCAAAAGTTATAAAATAATTAATCTGGATTTAAGGGAAATAGTATTAAATATGTTTATTTGGCCTGTACCATTTGGGCTATAAATAAATATGCTTGTTATACTTAGTTTTCACAATAAAACTTGATACTCCCAAAGCAAGTTATCAATACATTATTAATCAGTATAGATATTATAAACTGAAATTCACATAGTATACTTATGAATAAATATATCCAGAAAAGTAAACCAATATTGGTTGGTTAATACCAATTGTGAAAACTTGTTAAATAACATCTGACATAGTGTAATTATTTATTTCACTAATACAATTATGATGATTGTATAATTGTCTCTGCCAAAAATTAACTCTCAATAATATCTACAGTTTTCAGTTGTCACTTAAATTCCAGTGTGTTAAGAGGTAGAAGAAATGATATGCGAGCAAGTTGATAAAAGTGCTTTGGAAACGTAAACTAATTTGAATCTGTACAGTAAAATAAACTAATCTTCTGCTTGGACTTTACAATACACATTCAACCTCACTGGACTATGAAATATGGACCTCTAGTTTAGACAGTAGGATCATTAATATGCATGCTACTTAGCATTTTAAAATCTCATTAGCATAAACCTGAAGGTTATAATATATGTTTCCTGCAACTGATATGGAAAAACTTGCTAAATCATTGTGATGTCATAATGTTGGCTGAAGTAGCTATAGAATAGCTTAGTTTGGAAGAAAGCCACAAGTGTGAGATACCCAGTGGGATAGAACTCACTGCAGTAGTAATGGCCTGTGAAATGAGTTTTATAACTATTGCAAGCTTGGTTTCCCATGAACAGATTATCAACTGTGGGGCATGTCACTGAGATTACTTGTACTTAGCAATAAAAGAATTAATAATGTTAAAGAAATAATATCTCAATAAAATGTAATCATACCATTCTATATCAATACATATATAAATGAAACATTTATGCTGTATAAAGTTATTGGGAAGTTTTCAGAATTTGTTAGATGAAGCATCAGCATTATTAAATTTTGACTAATTTTTCTATTAATCATATTATTGTCGTTTTTTTTTTCATCACAATATTGGATGTCATTTGACATTTTATGACAGTTAAGCAAAGAAACATGGAACAGAAATAAAAATTAAGCCTGACAAGCATAATAATAATAATAATAATAATAATAATAAGCAACAAAAAATAAAAGCAAAAGAAAAACTGGTAAAAAAAAATTAATGAAAACAGAGATTATATCTTAACTTCTGTTTATGAGTGACCTCTGAAAATCAAAAAAATCATAAAGAACTGTTTAAACACTGATGTATAAGATATTTTCCAAGCACATTCTCCAGACTGAGCTGATTTATTTCATTATAAAATCTCTGTAGAGTTTGACTGCAAAAAAATTATGATGACATGTTCACTATTAATAAAAATCAATAATTATTTCTATTCCCCAAAAGTTTGGTTTAAAATCAAATTAGCTTTTCAGTTAATAACTTGCATAGTTTTTACTTCATTAATAAATGAAAAATAAATGATTGAAAGTGAAGGGGTGGAAATTGAATTAATGTTTATAATTTACCAACTAATTATATAACATAAATAAATACAAATGTATGAGAAATTTCTTGCAAAAAATTGAAAGTTCCTAAGTGAGAAAATAAGTTGTGATTTTCATGTAATAATTGAATTTATTTTCAGCTTTATCCTTTTTATCATTCAAGAAAATTTAATGCTGGTCAAGTAAATTTTGGCTTCAGATGTATAGGTCAAGTGCTAGAGCAACAACAAAAAAAAAAAAAAGAAAATGTTTAGTGAGATCAGATAGAAGCATGCAAGAGGACATTTAGTCAGCATCAATATTGGTGCTGCAAGCACAAACATGAGAGTCAGGCAACAGTTCTTTGAGACATGGCAAACAATTGTGTAAAACAGCATCTTACCCGGCAAATTTAGCTTCTAAGTGTAGACATCAAGGCTTACTTGTCCTTTTGCAACATTATATCAAAGTAAGTATGGAAAGAGAGCAGCAAGCCTAAGATTCAAATGATTATCTATATAAGTGCATGCATGTACTCATTGTTAAATTTGTATTATATAGATATGTTTACATACTGACTAAACTTACATGTATATACATATAAACACATACACTATCTATTTCTCTCTCTCAAGATATATATATATATATATATATATAACATTGAGTGCTGGTGTTAATAAAATAGGGCTCAATGTATAATAACAAGAGCTAAGATTTATATTAATAATAAATATACATTTTTATTCTCGTTGGTAGCATATCACTGAGTTTCATGCATGATGCAATCATATATAAACACGTGCAATAGAAATAAATCCTATGTTTGCCTTAATAAAATCTCTCAGAGGACAAAAGGTGTTGGCTAAGAATTGTTTTTCCTCTTACATTTTTTTATTCATTTTGTTCCTTTCCAGATACATGCTATCTGAAACTAATTTACATATCTGTCTGTATTTCTGAGTCACTGGATTCAACCAACACTTTTATCCACTGGGCCACGTGTCATCATACTTAACCCAAAGAGTTGTGAGTTCAATACCTGGCAACTGCAGTGGTGAACAAAAACTTGGAGAGTTGAGTTAAAGGGAGATAACTGAGTTATCTGGAAGAGGCATGGCATGTGGAATTAGAACAATTTACCCCGGTAGATGAAATAAAGGGTTCAGTTCAAAATTCCAATCACCTGAATAAGGTCAGTGTGTACAACAGCCAAACAGTCTGAGAAATATAAATAATTTACATATATATATATATATATATATGCATGTGATTGAGTGGTTAGAACATTTGCTTTGTGCCCCTGAGAACCGGATTCGAATCTTACCTGTGGTCGATTTGTCGGAAAGGTGACTTCTTGATGTTATTGGTCTGGAGGAGGAAATCCCAGTGTGCAGCACCTTTGAAAAGTGGCTGAAAACCATACTATGGGTTCACCCAACTCATAAGAATGAAATTGGGTAGACAAGCCATCGGTGGTTGTGCTAGCACAAAGTCACATGTCATCACGACTAAGGGTTTGAGCCTATTGATCAAAAGAGATAACACACTCCCGCCCATAAACTGTAATTAAGGTCTGCTCAGCATAGTTGCAATATAAACCACAGGTGGGCTCTGTGGGTGTTGAACAAGTACAAATATTCCTGAGCAAGCATCTGCAATGGGGATTAGCTAACTGCCCTAGTAGACTCATCTTGAGATTCAAGTGGATGTGCCATTTACATTTTATATATATATATATATAAATAAATACACGCACACACTACATTTCAAAAGTTTGAGGTTTTTAAATTAGCCCCAAAAGTAATTGTTTTGTACTTTAAATAATTGAAAATTATTATAAATTGTTGAAAAAAGTGAGACATGATTCTTTATCTGTCTATATTTCTCAGATGAGCTATTATGTACACTATTTACATTATTCGGACTATTGTCCTCATCTTTGTCACCATGTTTATTACAACGTTTCGGCTGTTGTATGCTCCCGCCTTTATCCTCAAGGGCACGTGGCACAGCGGATAAAGGTGTTAGTTAGATCCAATGACAGGACCCAACGAGTGTGCGTTCAATATCCGGTTAAGGCAGTGGAGAACTTTCAGAGGGAAAATTAACAGGAGATAACTTATAACTGATATCCATTAAACATGGCATGTGGAACTAGAACAGTCTACCCCAGTGAGCGAAATAAAGGGTTCAGTTCGACATTCCAACCACCTGAAGAAGGCCAGAGCGTACAACAGCCGAAACATTGTGATAAATATGACGACAAAGATGAGGACAATAGTCTGAATAATGTAAATAATGTGCATGATTCTTTATTAGAAGTTTTATTATGACAAAAAAAAGAGCATTTTATGATTAAATTTTGCTCTTGTCAAAATAGACTCCTTTTGCCTTCAGTACAGTAGTATAGATTTTTGGCATTCACTGCAAAAGTTTCTTAAAATTTGATAATTGATTCCATTCTTTTTTTCAAAACTCCATGAGCCATTATTTTATTCACCCTTATGTTAAGTTCATCCTATGCTAATTCTATATATATATATATATATATATATATATATAATGTCTGCATTATTTATTTTGATATATATTTAGATATCTAGATTTATATTTAATTAATTTAGCCTAGTGTGGCATAAGGTTGGTTGAAATTGAATTACTCAGTGACAATCAAGGAAATGAGCAACGACTTGTGAAGATAAACTTCTGTAGCTACTGCAGACACTGATAAATATAAAACCATCAAAAATAGTTGTTTTACATATAATTTCAGATTTGCTGGTTGAGATCAGTGTATCTGTGCAAACTGTTACACCTCAGTTTTGGGGGCATAAGATCAGAATAGCATCTGTATTTGTTAGTTTGTTTTACCATGCAGTTCAAGCATCAGAATTCTATCATAAGGGATATGTCACTTGTTTACTTAGCTTCAAGTTGGGTGTTTAAATCCTAGAAAAATTCACATGTTAATTTTACATCATTTTGACAGAAAGAGCTACACACAAAGAAACAAAGAAGAATACAGAAAAGTCACACTTTATTATCATATGTGGGTATTCAAATATTTTAAGTTGATTATATCAATATATATGTATATATCAAATTGCTTTCATGTCAATAAGAATAAAATTTTATATATATATATATA
>CAHIKZ030000702.1:2380000-2397500 GCA_903632075.3 Acanthosepion pharaonis | reverse complement strand
GAAAGGTACCTGTCAAACTTTTACATATACTCCTACATGATGTTAAATGATTTTGCAGGCTCCCATGACATGTTGATGAAGCATTCCGGCATTATTAATGTTTGCTGCATAAACCAATTGTTTTAAGTGACCCCCGCAGATAAAAATCCAAAAGATTAAGGTCGGATGAACGTGCAAGCCATGGATCTGGTCCTCCCTTACCTATCCATCTTTCATGATAGATATCATCCAGTGCATCATTAACAATGTGACTAAAATGTGCTGGAGCCCTATTATGCATGAACTACACACATCTTTGTATTAGTAGGGGTACATCCTCTAGCAGGTCTGAAAGCATGTTTGAAATAAAGTCCCTGTAGACAGCTTCTGTAAGACATGCTGAGAGAAAATATTGATCTACCAGACAGTCACCTACAATTCCAGTCCACACATTAATCGTAAACTGATGCTGGTGTCTAGACTGTATTGTATCATCGGGATTCCAATTTGCCCACAAATGTTGGTTGTGTAAGTTTGTTATTCCATCTCTTCCAAATATTGTCTCATCTGTAAATAAGACTGAAGAGACATAACAGATTGGTAAAAGCTCTCCCATGGTGAGTGATCAGAGAGAGAAAGGTCCTGCATATGTTGCAAATGATATGGGTACAGGAACTGCTCTTGAAATACCTCCATGAGATTTATGACATTCTAGGATCACTTGATCATCTCCAACAGCCTGTAGTATATGTTCTTCATGGTCAGGCATATGAGTCGTTCTGTCTTCCTCTCTCCATAGTTTCTGGTTCCATGGATCCTATCTAAGCAGTGCAATGATAAACAGCAGCAAAGGTTGGATGACTTGGCTGCCTTTGGTCTGGAAATGCAATCTGATACAGCCATGCAGTCTTGCATCCATTACCATTCATAGGGATGCATGTAAAAATTATATCTGCTTGCTCACGATATGAATGTCCGGCTATAATTAGATAGAACACTTCTCAGTTAACTTACTACTACACATGTCAAATGTTGACAACATTTTTTTATACAAAAATTGTTATTCTCTATAGATATTGAACACTTTATTGGTAAAAAATTCTGTTCACCTCGACATATATGGAATTATAATTATCATTTATATCATAAATATTAGTAGGTGTTATTCATATTATTTTAATGATTACTATTGGAAGAAATAAAATGTTTCATTCTGTTTTTTTTTTTTAATGATTTCATCCCAAACACAGCAATGAAGCCACTAAGATGCAAGGTGTTACTAGGATTGGAAAAGAATAAAAAGACTTTAGTATGAAGAATGATCACTAAAAGAACAGGGAAGACAGTAGATTTAAGATTACAGATGGCAGGGAAGCAATGAATTGGTAGAGAGTTCCACATGTGAGAAGTGCAAGGAAAGAAACTATTACAATCAAATTTATGGTTACATTGAGTTATTTCAAAAATAAAATCTATTTGCCAATCTATTAGTTCACTTGACTTCATGCAATAGAGTTACGAAGAAGGAGAGCTATTTAGAACAATAACCATGAAAATATTTATAGAAAAGGCAGAGGGTAGCCACATCACAAAGGTGGGAAAGTGACTGAAGTCGAGATGCCAGGTCAGGACCAATAACATTACAAACACTTTGGATTTTGTCAAGAATCTCAAGGTACATAGTTGGAGCACCAGACCAGATCTTTTTCTTTTATATGCTTTGTTCCTTCAGGACATAGGTGATCATGTCCCACCACCTCCTTCTGTCCCTTGCAGCTCTTAATAAGTTTTGTCTTTTTGCTACCTCCCCCCAGACCCTGCTCTACCATCCACTTGCTCAAGCCCATTAAATATGTCACACATTGCTTTCCTTTGTCCTTCTTTCCCTGCTATCCCTCCTGTAAGTATCAGATTTTCCAAGCCTTCCTTCCTTATTATGTGTACAGAAGTTTCAACTGCCACTTTCTGATGTTAGTATTAGCCTCCTCTTTGTTTACATTCTCTCCAAAACCTCATTGTTGCTCACATGTTCAGCCCATGGCATCCTTAGCATCCTTCTGTAGAACCACACTTTTATTGCTTCGAGTCTCTTCACTGCCATACTTGAGGACAGATATCATGTAACAGTTCAGAACTTTCCTGTCTTGTAATACTCTGCTTAGCTTTTGGAATGCATCTTTGGCTATCCAAATATGTCTTCAGATCTCAGTGTCACACATTTTGTCATCTGTTAGAACACTTCCCAGATATTTAAATTTCTGTACCTGCTTGATTTTAGTATCCCCAGTATGTTTTAGTAGTATAAAAGTCTCTCTGAGAACAAGGCATATTTTTCATTTCTTTTCCTTTCATCAGTTCTGTTCCATCTATGAAGTATGGTGTTATTATATCATGGTTATAATAATGCTCATAATGGGGGAAATATAAATAGGAGAATAAATAATTCTAGCATAGCTCTCTCCTGTTACAACTTTAAAGAAAACAAAACATATATTATCCTACCTATAAACATCAGTGCACTTTTATGAAGTAATTTGAAATTGGAAGGACTCAAAGAATTTAGACTAGACCAATGTTGGAGTAAGTTAGAATACTGGAGAAAGTACTGGAGTTATGAGGAGACTTGCTATTACTTGATACCTATAACTACCAATTAACTCTAGTGTGAAAAATATGCTAGTAAATTTTAAAATTTCAAACAAAGAAATATTTTTATGTTATCTGCTGTTTCATATATATCAGAATGTAATGAAATGAACAAAATTTTTATTATCCAATGTAGCATTTTTAAATTTTTTTTGAAAAGTTTATTGATTTTAACATATAAAATATAATTATAATATAATACAATGATAATTATGTGAAAACGTCTGAAAGTGTGAAAATAAATAGTATATTTGTAGTTGTGAATATCTAGCAATCCAGGTAAATCATTTTAAAAAATTGTAATCTATAGGAATGTCTATATTTCTGACTTTATGTGGAAGATCTTTTTCAAAAAAATGATTAAGTGATGATAATGGCAATTCCAGAGATATCATTTTTAAGGCATCATATTCAAAGGTTGGGTTAGAGAGAGAGAGAGGGAGAGATTCTTGGGTGGCTCTTAAGAAAGCCTGTGTGTATAAAATGTATGTATATATCTATGCACACATATGAAAAAAAAATACATAAAATGGATCTGAGCCTTTTGGCACAAATTAAGACTTTGCTGGTCTCAAAGTGAAGCAACTGTAATTAGGCTAGGTAACTTCAAACAGCTTTTATTGCCCTCTGTCAGTAGATTGACTTCTTGCCAATATCTTGATATTTGCTGACTACAGAAGAGGACTTGGATTCAATTTTTTTTTTCTTTTTAAAGTGTGTATTCTCTTTTCTTTTTTTTATCTCAAAGTAATGTGGAGAGGCTAGAGGGTGGTACTTAAAAAGAAATAGTGAAATATTTGCAGGAATATATCTGTTCTGTACTTGATTTCATCTTTTCTCACTGTTGTATTTCTCATGAGGAAGTTGTGATTTGGCACTTTGCCAACTTCTTCATTTTTCCCTGTAATACTCACTTGACCTTAGCTCAGCCAAAAGTCCGAGTAAAAAGCTGCTACTTCTAATACTGGATATCTGAGTTGACAAAGACGTTTAAGATTAAAGAATTAGTCTTCAATAAAGCTTCTTGATCTTAAAGCAGAATAATTTTTTTTAAAGATTTTTCAGAGCTGTCGATGACAAATATGATTGGCCCTTGTCAAGGTTGGCAATCTAAGTAATGTCATTTTTGCTACAACTATCTGGGCTGGTAAAATAGTTATTCATTCTTTGCTCTTTCAATCACTGCAATATTTTATCAGGCTACCTATCAATGGACAGAATTCAAGAAGTGACCTTTCTAAAAATACAACTTCAGGGAAAATTCAAACTGTTCACTGATTTCTTTTCCTTTGTAGATGACTGTGATGCCATCCCACACCTTGACACACAGTTTCATTATAAAAGCAGATCTTTTTATAGATATAAGGTGCTACTGAACAGTCCAGGGAATATGACTATCAAAAAAACCAATACCTTATTTTCATCATTCCCTTCTTTTCCTACATTTGTATACTAACAATGGGTATTAGCAAATGTCTCCGTGGCATTCAATTCTTATACTGTTTCATGTTGTATAACTAGGAAAAACTGTAAGCCTGAATCTTCCCTGTTAGTAAAGTTCAAAATACACTAACTGCAGCCCCTCCAGTAGGGTAAAACATCTCCTTCAAAAGGGATTCCTTACCAAGTAAATACTTATAGACTAAAGTATGAATACGATCAATGTCTACTCTTTACTTATGAGCTTACAGCCACATCACATTGAAACATCGATTCCCACATGATCACCAAAGTTAAACAGTGTTGAGTCTAGTCAGTACCTCAATGGGTGACCACTTGAGAATACCAGATACTACAAGCTTGGATGTGCAGCTGGTGTAATGGATAATGGCTCGGAATTGTTAATCAAAGAGTCAAGTTCCAAATCCCATTGGATTTGTTATATTCACTTATGTGCAATATACATTTAGGGAAGGTGCAAATCAATCTCTTCTCCCCCAAGATATGGGTTAATTAGTAAGACATATCATTAAACCATTATTATTTCAAAATTAAAGAAAATTTCTTACAATCAAAAATATTTTCTGTCTTTAAATAAACTTAAAAAAGCTTGATAAGCCATACAAAATAAATCAATCTTTACTCATGCACATTAATATAAAACAAACTTTGTCATTAAATAAGTGTTGTAATCTGGGTAATGTTACTGAATAGAATAATCACACAAAGGTTGGTAATGAATGATAATACTAAGGACAAGAACAACATGTATAAGATTTGCCAGTGGTGTGTAGAAGAATTAGTCAACTGCTAGAAGTGGGTCAAGTGAATTCCACAATGTATCTCCAACTCTAGACCACATACAGTATTTACTACTGTATTTATGTGAAAGGGGACATATGCATTATCGTTCGTAGGTATGCTACAACAATAAGTAAACAAGATTTGATATGATATAAAATGCATCAGCCCAACACTCAGTATTAACACACATACACACACATTTGAGGGATGGATAAAAAGTTCTGAGAATTTTCCACCAATTTTTTATGCATAATTAGAAAAATGGGAAGAGATTATGAATTTAATTTTATTGTCAATGAAAAACATAGTTTTAAAAATTTATAAACAAAGACTACAAACTAAAAAAGTTATATGAAAATGAATTGCTTTATCCACAATTTGCTGAATTATTAGAAGACTTGTTTTTCAGTTTGTGAGAAAGTTTCCTTTTATTATTTCTGGTAAAACTTGTTTTCTTTATTATATGATGGTAATGGTAATATTAACCATTTCATTATTAGGATATATTCAGCATTTATTGACCAAGCAGCTAGTGTTATTTTTCTGAAACAATTTTTCAAGAATATAGGTTTCTCAAGTCTTGTAATTGTTCTCATGCTCTGTCCAGCAGTGATGGAGACTTCCTTACCTAGCCTTTTATTTGAAGCAGTGTAGAATGTCAACATCTTGATTATATCATTATTTTCTCTTGGAGTTACATGGGCTATCCATTTTAGTTGTCACTTTTGTTGAAAGTCCTCAACTGATGTGGTTTCTCTTATTTGGTACAGTTCTTTGTGATTCTGTACCACCAGTTCACAATAATAAAAAAAAAAGATGGTCTTCACCAAGACTTACAGGCTTTACTTGCTCAAAAACTTTTTTAACCATTGGTCTTAGAAATTGGTTGTATACATCTGACTATTTAAATATTTCTGAATGTGTTTGGCACCATGTATAACATCCATATGAAAGTCTCAATCTGACAAGAATATTTTAGTTTAATGTTTTGGTTTTGTAGCAATTTGGGGTGTTGAGTGAAACTATCCCTAACAAAACCTACCCTGTACCTAATTTCCTTATCCTTTTTATTAAATTTGATCCATACACCAAGTTATCTGAAGTGTTTAGTATTTACTAATTCTATATCCTCATTTTTTATGAAGGATTCAGGGTACGTACCATCTCTGTTTTCATTCCAATTCCATATCATAGTTTCTCAAACACTTAGTAGAGAATACTTATCTTTTTTTGTTTAAGATCAGCTTTAACTCAAGTAAGTATATTTGCTTTTTGTTTTCACTTTTCTTACTGCCCTCACTATAAAGAGTTTGATTTTTATTATCTCTGATAAAAAAAGAAAAAAGAAAGTAGACTCTAAGTCTAAAAGCAACAATGATGAAGATAATGGTTATTTCATTTTTGCTTTTTGCAAGGTCAGAAACAATTTTCGCCTAAAAGACATTCTTATATATCCATAAATTTCTTTAAGTAGGCAATGTGTTGTCATGTTTTGAAAAATAACTGTTATATCTTTTGATATTAATGATTTTAAAAGTATATAAATTCTATTATATTCAGTGGCATGAATTAGTCCGGGAATGTTCTATGATAAGGTTGAAGAATTGAAATTATATGATTTGATGATGCCTAGTTAAATGATGATGAATATGAATTAAATTAAGTCATGTCAGCATTAGGGGGAGAGTAACAAGGATATCTGATACAAGAAGAGAAGAGAGCATATCATTGGAGAAGTCAGGCATTCCTTACAATACAACCACTTTCCAGGAACCATTTTCCATCTTTTTCTATATGCCATGCATTTCTGGATGTGGGCAAACATGGCTTCCTATCTTTTGCTGCTCTAGTCACTATTTCTCCTTTAAGACCCATCTTTGTCATGCTTGTTCTGCATCCATTTATTCAAACTTGTGAAGTATCTTATTGTTTTCTCTTATTTTGCTTTCAATATGCCTAATGTGGATGCTTTCCTCATATGTCCCTAGAATTTTACTTTCCTAAAACTTCCATTTCCTATTCTTAAAATTTTTACATTTATCACATACTCAGTTCATGGTATTTTCAATATTTGTCAGGAGAACTACATCTGTTACATGAAGTTTCTTCTTTTCTTTAAACAAATTGTCTATTTGTCTTCAAATATAAAGTTCTCTCAGTTATTAAGATAAATGCATTGTATTGCATACTGCAAAAGTTCTACCATTAAGACAAAAAGATCACATGCTATCACAGAAGATAATAAGAAAGGAAGGAAGAAAGAAGATGGGGAAAGTCTAAGGTCTGGTAATAGAGAAGAAAAGAAAAAGAAACTGATTATATTGCAAATGTAATAACAAAGAGTAACATTATAAAAATCAAGAAGAAATCTCTACATTTTAAATAGTTTTATCTTTTCTGTCTCAATCATTGCATTTCAGCAGGTGTACTCTCCAGGTCTCTATTTTATTTGATCATATTCAAGAGGCTTTCAACAAAATCCTAGGACTTAGTTTAGTATTTTAAAGGTTTGTCCTTATTCCAATTAAAAGCATTTCACAGATCCAAAAATTGATCCTATGTTAATTATTTCTTGTATCTAAGAGAGCCAAGCAATTGTTTGCTTACAATATTATTAAATTTTTATATAGGAATAAAGTGTCACTGCTGACACTTGAGTTTGAACATAGATCGCCAGTGAGAAAACACAGGCAATCTCATTATTGAATTAAGTAGACCACATAACCATAGAGGAACACATAAGTAGGAAGTGGCACGATGTCCAATTGATCGCTATTCCTAGTCTATCCTCTATTACTATACAGACCGCGATTCTCTATTCTATTCAGATCCCTACACGGATTACTTGTCAAGCTCGTATTATCGAGCAAGTAGTGTTAGTGCAAGTGATATTTGAAGGTGTCTGACACCAGTATTGTTCAATGGCATGCTATCGTTGTATCTGCAATTACAAAGTCTCTACTACCACGAGCATTACAAAAGTGACAACGCATATTCGTTGATATCACAAAAGAAAAGTTTTACAATTGGTATGATCTTAATGACTTTATTTCATTTTACAAATGTTATTGTTGCCTTTTATTACTTAGAGATTAGGTGGTGACTGAAAAGTGAGTCATTCTTGAAATTGGTGTTCTCTAACAGATTTTCTATAATTTATATTTAATTCTCATTTTTATATTTATATTTAATTATTTTTTCATTTTATTTAAAGTAATATTTATACATTTGATATTGTGATTTACAAAGAAATTATAGGGACTTATAAAGAGGAATACTGCAAAGAAATTAGAAGTAATATCTATCTTTAAATTAATAGTCATTTTTTTGTTTAATTTACTCTTTTGTTTTTGCACCCTCTTATTTTAGGTCAATGTCATATTAGATTTCTGAATAGAATTCCATGTTCATAATTTTGTTGTATTTGTTGATGCTGCACAAAATGTATCATTGATAATCCCTCGTCTTTGTTAATTAAATCATTAGGCTTTGGCTAATGCATTCCCTGCATTTTAACATATAACCTTAATTCCAACTGACCTTTCAAAACGAATACTTCCAAAAATTTATGTAGCATGAATGATTGAGCAATAATGCATTTAAAGACTTACATATTCATATACGCAGTATCTTTTTTTTAACTTTGTCAATAAAGCCACTAAGATTCAAGGGGTTAATGAGTGTGACAGAATATGAGAAAAAGAAAACATTATTAAGGAGAGAGAACAATATAAGAAAAGGAATTAAGAAGATAATGGTTGATATTGCATTTAAATTTTTGAAGATCAAAGTTAACTGGAAAACAAGAAGTGTGGGAGAAAAACTGTTAGTATAGAAATTATGGTTATATATAGCCATTTCAATGGTAAAATCCCCTAGATTAATGGATATAGATGAGTATATCTTTGTCTATAAAAGAACTATTTTAAAAATGAATGCATTTGTATGAGGGAAATATATCTTGAACTTTATTAATGAAATAAATTAATTCCTCTGTTTTTCATCATTTTCTTAACATTCCATAAATTACACTCATTTACAATTAAAAATCTTCCCCATTATACTTATATTGTTTTTGGGTAAGTATATTCAATTGACAAAATTTAGTGAGGGGGGAAAGTTCAAATAGCCACTTTAGAGAGAAGGATGCTTTAAGTAATTGCTTTCATTTTGTGTGGTGCTATGGAGATTGTTCATGTGTTTTTAGAGAGAAAACTACAAGAAAGACATAAGAAAAGCTGCTTCAATAATTTATAGTGAGACATGTAAACATTGCACTTCTTCACCTGCTCAACAGAGGAAATAATTGAGAAGAGCAAGAAATGAGTCCAATTCTCTTATCAGTTGTAAATGCAGATGATAAGGTGAACAATGGAAGCAGGAAGTGCTCAAAAACAGGAAGTCTTTAAAGTTGTGCGAACCTTGCCAGTGTGTTTGACAAAAGAAGCCTTGAGACTTACAAAACTTACCAATCGGAAGAACTATTTTCTGTTTCTCAAAACTGCTTCTTTGTTCAATTCTTTCATAATTTCTTCCTTTGTTTCTTGTCTTTTGTTTGTTTTTTTTCTTCTTCCGATTTGGGTTTTGTGTTATTGTTTTTCTTTTTTCTTTTATTCTGATTACCTTATCCGGATGTTCTGTAAATGCAGGTGGTTCTTTCATTCTTGTTTTATTCTGTGTGTTGTACATTACCTTTTTAATATCATTCTTCCTACCTTCTTTTTCTTTCTTTTTTTCCATACCTTTTTTCTTCCTTTTTCTACAAACTTTATTTCTTTTCTTTTCTCTTTCAGACTGACTTTCTTTTTTCTTTATGTAGTTTTCCTTTTCCTTTTCTCTCTTTTATACTTTTTCATGTCTTTATTAAAACCCTTAATTTCTTTTTCCTTTCATTGATAACTTGTTTTTCTTCCCTTTTTATATTTTCTCTTTTATTTTTTTTTTTAGTTCAGTGCTTATTTTACTTTTGCGATAGATCTTCATGGTTGTTCATTCCTCTGACCTCACACTGTGAAGATCAATAGAAGTTAAAAGAATCTTTCAATTGCACTAAAATATACAAAATTCCTGTTTTCTTTCCTTGCCCAGAGAATTTTGGTTCTTCTGTTGCAATTCCAAAAACTTTAGACAGAGAGGAAGAAAAAAAAAACCCTTGAGTCATCTAAGAAATATTAAATGATGGGAAATCTAAAATACTTTATCCTTATTGCAAAAGTTGTTCAAACTAGTTCAAAATAATTAACAACTATAAATACACAAGCAGATCATATCTTTTTGTTTCTTTTAACAAAAATGTAAAATTTAGCTGAACTAACTATGAGATGAAGTGGATCCTTTGCCAAAGCAAGAAATTGATTCTTGTTATTAATTCTTTTCTTTCATTTCTGTTTTTTAACCCTCAATATTTTATGATTGTCAAGTAAACAGCATAGAATGAGACTTTAGCAAAATTTAAGCTGATGCTCTTTATCTTTCCATGTCAACTGCCCTACTGTTTAGGCTACAAAGACCAACTAGTAATAGTTATTAACATTTAGTCATAAAGCTGTATTTTTATTTTGCTAAATTCCAATGCTGTCATTTTATATGCTTAAATTTTACTGTAGTACGATTAGTTAAAATATTTTACTTTCTTGCATGAAGCATAGATATTACTAATATAGTAGAAAAAAATATATTTGAGAAATGACTATAACGGCTAATACTAGACTTGTATAGCAACAAAGATATAGGTATATCAAGTATTTGAGTAATTACTGTTCAGCCTTCATAACCTAATCATTAAAGTAGTTGCTATCGTGTAAGAATTTCTTGATTCTTAAATGGTCAGTGATTTGATTGATAAAGCTTAATTTAGACTGTAAAGATTTTCAGATTTCTACACTGATATTCTGGAAGTAGATAAACCAGTGCCTCTTTCAAATTGAATATAATTACACTGAGCAATTAAAATTTTTCTAATTGCCAAGCAAATTTATGTGGTATGCACTGTTATCACTAGTGATCTTTTAATTTTAGGGATTATTTTGGTTAATCTTTGAAATAACTCTTGAGAGTTTTACAAGTATGTGTTAGTTCAAGTTTTAATAAATACAGCGATATTTCAAATGTGAATAGCAATATTGTTACACCAAACTTTCAAATATGAGCAGTGTTTAAACCACAGCTTTTCAATAGGCCAAACACTAACCGAATCAAATTGCAAATTTAAGTGTTAATGTTACTATGGTTCTGAAGCTAGGTTGGCTATAGAGATGTTGACAGCCTTAAATGCTTTCAGAATTGATAAGGTTATTAAAATGATAAATATAAAACCACAACAAAATGCAAGGCCTTGCAAGATCTATAGTCAATGCCAAAGCAACTGGGCACAAATGGATGCAAACTCCACCAAACAATCAGTTTGATGAGCCACATAACAAAACATTAGGATTTTAATGATTAGAGATCATAACAATGAGACCAAGAATAGGTCAATAACAGCATGGATTTTTTGAAGACACTGAAACAAAATGCTATTTTATGGTCAGAAAAGTATCAGGGTGAGCAGTACAAATATAGAAAGAGCTATACTCATATTTCCTAGATGGCACAAAGGCATTTGATAGGGTATGACATGAAAAGCTGCTTGACATATTAGAAAAGTTTGAATTGCACAAGATAAATATTCAAGTAATCTGTAACTTCCTCTGACATTGTTTTTTTATAGCTTAATGGGTTAAAGATGAAACACATTTTTGATTGTAAGAATAATTATTTGTTTGCATGTAAATGTTGCATTAACCATTGTTTGGGGATAGCAGTCATTTTTCCAGGTGCAAGTTCTACCATTTAACCTATAGCTGGGAGTGGAGGAGGGATTTATACCTTTACCAAGGGCATTTGCATGTAAGTGAATGTAACGAACCCAACTGAATTTGAACTCTGCTCTTGGATTTCTTATCCCAAGCCACTATCCATTACACCACCCACACATCCACAACTTCCATGGGGAACAAACAGCTTGCATTTGGATAGAATGAGTTTAATGAATACACAAAAATAGAAAAATTAATAAAACAAGGCCGTGTTTTCTCACTAGATTTATTTAACATGTACAGCAAGATCATCCTAAGATAATTATAAAACCTAGCAGGATTTATTATTTGCAGACATAACTTTGTGAACATAAAGTACACAGATGACACTGTTGATGGCAAATTCAGAAAGAAAAATGAAAGAATTCTTGACAAGGTATTAAAGGGAATCACAAAGAAAAGGCTAACCATTAAGTATGAAAAGCTAGAATGCAGAGTTGTTAGCAGATGAGACAGAATAATTTGTGAGTTACATGTTGATGTCAAAATTAAGCAGGTGCAGAAACTTATCTATCTTAGTTTTGAAATAACAGACAATTTAAAATCAAACAGAAATCCAAAGGCACATAGGAACAGTAAGAGATGTCTGCCAGAAACTAAGCAATATATTAAGAGATAGAAACATTATATAAGAAGTGAAGACTGCAGAACTGCTATATAGCATCTAATTTCCAATATGGCAGAGAATATTGGACAATCTTCTCACACTTGAAGAAAGGACTTGAAGAAACAGATCTGTTTCTACCAAAAAATTCTAAGAAAACCATCGACAGAATGTGAGTAATATGAAAGTGTTGTAATGGAATGTCCCACACTCCCTATCACCTATGTGGACTGACTATATCAGTAGATATATATATATATATATATATATATAGTAAGCACAGAATATACCTGGCAGACTTGTTTTGGAAATTACTAACCTTCTAACTGATTCCCTGTTTTTCAGTAGGGTATTATCTTTTACAATAAACCTCTCTTTCTTTTATCTACACCCGTGTTGCTGTTCTTTTCCCTTGAGTACCACCTTTGTCTGTTTGTAACCTTCTTTAAGGATACAACAGAAAGTTTTATGTAGTATAAGAATTATAAAGAAATTCTTATGATTATAAGGAAAATCAGGAAGCAAAAGCTGAATTTTCTGGGATACGAGGTAAGAAAGCTTAGAGAATTTAATACTTACATGCTATACTGAAGGCAAGAGAATCTAGAGAAAACAGTGTGTAACCTCCTTGACAAGTTTGAGTGAACATCTAGCAGAAGGAGAACAAAGGGAGACAATAAAGAAGTGATAGTTACTAAGAAGAATAAAACACAGGAAGTTGTGGAGAGCATTGGTCGCTCACATCCTGTAAGAATATGGCATATAAAAGATTACAATATTGATTTTCATTCATATGTATTCTTGTGCATGATCTCTTAGACCTTGACCAATATTCAATAATAGTGGGTTGTGAAAACCTCCTCTGTGAGAGATGCTAAAATGTCTTCATTGCAGTCTCAGAGCACAATTTTGAAATAATTATTTTGCATAAATTTTCAACCAGAAGATAATTATTAAATAATCAGTCTATATCCGTTCGCATGTTAAAATGTACCACTGAAAATGGTGACACCTGTTTGCTTCTATAAATATTATGAACATTTGTGTTACTATAAACTACATGCAGAATTTTTAAAAAATTACATGGAATTTAAAACTTTTGAAAATTAATTAGTGAAATTTGTTTAAAAATGCATCACTCAGTCAGTTTTGTGCTATACATAATACACGCAGAAAGAAATGGCAACCTACTGCGGGGAAAAAATCTGCCTCGTCAGTCATGTATCAAAAAATACATGACCGACTAAGCATGTAGCACATATGCCACATAATTGACTCACTGACATATGTGTGTACATTGCACACACACACACACGTACATGTGAATATATAAAACTCACTAACTATATGTATTTAAGTCAATTCATATTATAGTGATTTTCCAAGCGTAGCTTGGATGTGGCTCAAGGCCGAAAGTAAGGGGCACCCATTGAGGATTGAACTCACTACTCAGCTGTAATTGTTCTAGTGAGACAAGCTTGCTAACCATTACACCACCTCGAGGTACCCAAGTCAATTCATATTATAAATGATATGTTTAAATAAAAAAAATTATGGCTCTATTCTATTTGGTGCCATACTTTCCCTCCCACTAAAAAATGGTTAAAAATTTCTTCCATTTTTTATATCCAATGTTGAGGTATCTGGTAGACTAATGTTTACACAGATGCTGTAGACTACCAATATATAATACTAATACTGAATGTAAACAGTGGTAGGTATTATATGTTATCAGATACAGTGATTAAGCAATAGTGTTACAGTTTATTTCTAAATTAGTAAATATAGAAAAATGATTAATTTCTAATTAGTTTCCTTTCAAATTTATTGTGGGTTCAGTTTTTATTTTTGCATTGTTCAGGTGATTTTGACTATTAAGTAAGCAATATGACTTGAAAATAAAAACATAGACTTTGATGAGATTTGAACTCTCATCCATTTATTTCAAATTCATATTGTTTACTTAACAGTTGTAGAACTTAAAATGACCTGAGCTTTTCAGTAAAAAGTAATCATAAGAAGACAAACAAATCTAAAATGAATAATGAAAATACTTCAATTGAAAAATTCAGTAAACTTGAAAAATGTTTCTTTTTCTGATGCTATTGCATTATACCAGCAAGGTAATATCAACAAAGAAAAAAATTATAAGAGTTTTAAACATGGTTTCAGCTGAGAAGCAGTTGATAAGACAGTAAAAGAAAGATACTGGATCATTTTAGGATTCAATTTACAGAACATCTATCTTGTCATTTATCTAAATGGAAAATTGAGGAAATACACTGCATAGCCTTCCAACAAAGGAAAGCACTAACATTCAAGGTGTAGAGTTTTGTATGCCAGATGACTTTCTCTCGGTGTATAAATTAGACACTATGAGTTTTCCAGATGTTTTTCTTTTTAATCTACTCTCTCTTACAGCAAGTGATTTTAAATTTGTCGTTCTTGAGGTAAGCGTGCCAATCTCCTCTGAAACACAGGTGTCAAATGAAATTTCTTTTTCACTTCACTCCAATTACATTTGAGTGTGACATTGTTAGTAAGAATTCCAGAAAGCACATTCAGGCACATGTCACCTTACAAATTAAATCAAACACATAAATGAATTATACAATATATATAAAAGGTGGTGCTTAAAAGTTCTCAGTCTGCTCAAGAAGAGATATCCTACCCAAATTTTGATGTTTGGTCAGATTTTGGGTATTTTCATGACCCTGTTATATATGTGAATAAATTTAATCATATTGTGTGTGTGATGATATAAGGGCATAACACTAAATGATTATATATACATTTATAATATGCAAATGATTATATAATCATTTATAATATGCAAATGATTATATATAGATTTATAATATGTAATCTTTTATGCTTGCATGTGTGTATATATTTGGATATGCATATAGTACATATATGTGTATTGCGCACACATACAGACATGCACATGAATTTATATAACTCACTAACTATATGTATTTATAAAATTGTTGTAACCTAAAGAAGGTTACTGAATAGAATAACCAACCAAAAGTTAGTAATGGACGATAATACTTAGGACAAGAACAACTCATATAAGATTGACCAGCAGTGTGTAGAGGTAGTAGTCAACTGCTAGAGGTGAGTCAAGTGAATTCCACAATGCATCTCCAACTGCAGACCACTGTACTGTATTTATGTGAATGGGGACATGCCATTATTGTCTGTAGGTATGCTACAACAGAAATGTATATAACTCACTAACTATATCAATTTATAAAAATAGGGGTATATTATTTTATTTATTTATTTATTTATTTTAATCAGTCCTGCCCACCCCCAGACAAGGCAATAAAAACCACAAAGATGCAAGTGTTTATTGAGTGCTAAAGAAACAGGACAATAAAAGAACAAAATTCAAGGTAGCAGAAGATGAAAATTGAGATTGAAATTTTTGAAGATCGTATTTGACAGGAACACAGGAAGCTGGAAGAGAGTTGCACAAGTGGGAAATGCAAGCCAAGAAACTATAGACATAGAATGTCCAGAGTTACAACCAGCAATCTCAACAGTGAAATTGAGATTATTCCAGTCTAGTACTGGGTTTAAATTTGTACGGTCAAGGTACTAACAAAGAAAGCTCGTTAGAAGAATTACCATGAAAATATCTCAAGAATAGGTAAAGGGAAGCTACATTATGGCAGTGAGAAAGTAACTGATGCTGAGATAACAGGTCAGGACCAATAATATTGTACATATTTGTATACATCTGTGTATGTGTCTAGGTAGTGTAATACTTATTAGCAAAGAAAGTGAAATTTGCATGCAAAGCACATTGGAATAATAAAAGATGCCTTCCAAAAGCTAAGCAAAGTATTAATAAACAGGAAATTTTTATTGGAAACCAAGAAAAGAGTACTGAACTGTGTTATGCCAACACTTGAGTTTGAACAGAGATCACCAGTGAGCAAACACTGGTGATCCCATTATTGAATTAAGTCGACCATGTGACAATAGAGGAAATGCATAAGTAGGAGGTTGTGTGACATCTAAATGGTTGTATTTTGACTCTGTCCTCTATTATAATATGAACCGCTATTCTCTACTCTATTCATTATACTATTTCTCTATTCACATGACTATACGAGCGAATATTATCGAGCAAGTACTATTAGTGCAAGTGCTATTCGAAGGCGTCTGACACCAGTATTGTTCCACAGTGTACTATACTTGTATCTGCAATTACAAAGTCTCTACTACAACGAACATTACAAAATTGACAACAAGTATTTGTTGACATTACAAAAGTGATAACGGTGGTGTTCGTTGATATCACAAAAAACTGTTATGTTATATCTGTCCTCCCATATGGCAGTGAATATTGGACAATCTTCTCACAGATGAAGAAGACTTGTGGCAACAGAAATGTGATTCTACAGAAGAATGTTGAAAATACCATAGACTGAATGTGTGAGCAATGATGAAGCTTTAGGGAGCATGGAAACCAAAAAGACATTTTTACTTAGAACCAAAAAGAAATAATTGAAATTTTTAGGACAAATAATGAAGAAAGAGGGCTTAGAATATTTGACACTCACAGGATATATTGAAGGCAAGTGGTAGAGGAAAGCAGTGAACAACCTATGTAATGAGCTTGCATAAATGCAAGAACAGGGATTAGGAGAGATAGCAAAAAGATAAGATTTACTTTTTTTTTTTTTAAGAGCAAAAACAGAAAATTGTGGAGAGCCAGGATGGCTCACTTTTTGAAGGGACATGTCATATAAAAGAAGAATAATGCCCTTCAGAAAAATATGGATGCACAACCCTGTGCTCTGTCTTGTCACCAAGATAGCTTCAAATGTCATAATGGGAAAGTAAATGATTAAACAGTTTGGGAAAAAACAACTCTCCACATTTTTTGCCTGATAGGAGAAAAATGTAATAAAACTGTTACAAATATTGTATATATATATATATATATATATATATATATATATATATATATATATATATATATATATATATATATATATATAAAAGGTATATCAATAAAACTACAGTATTTATTTTACATAGCAGTTCTTTATTTATCAACATAATCTCATTCCTTGTCAACGCATTTAATTCGGTGATGAATATAACCTAGGGAAGGTTACTGAATAGAATAATCAAATGAAGGTTGGTAATG
>CAHIKZ030000702.1:2365000-2372500 GCA_903632075.3 Acanthosepion pharaonis | reverse complement strand
AGAGGGAACTCTGAAGATTTCACTAGTAGTGTGTAGTACAGTTGAGAAAATGGGAAAGAAGACATAGGCAGAAGCCTCTTCATAATATATATATATATATATGAAAAATTTCTCAGAGTTAACCTGTAGAAAAAAGACAATATGTATAAAATTTAGTTAAATATTTGTGTATATATATATATATATATATATATATATATATATATATAAAATATATAATAAAAAAAATATGAACTGTATTATTAGCCGATGTGTTTCATTCTATGTGGACTTTTTCAAGGCAAAAATGAAATGAATTTATTGAAAACAAAGTAACTATTAACAACAAACAGAATATCCTTAACTACTAGAATACAATAGCATTTTCTAAATTCTTCTAGTTCCTAATGACATTCTGTTTGTAGTTAATAGTTACTTTGTTTTCAATAAATTCATTTTATTCTTGCCTTAAAAAAGTTCACATTGGGTGAAACATGTCTGCTAATAATACAGTTTTCCTACTGTTTTTTACCTTTATACATATATATATATATATATATATAGAGAGAGAGAGAGAGATTTAAACAAACACATACACAAATATTTAACTAATTTTTTTTTTATGATGTACAAGGCACATGAAGGATCACAAGTGATCTGTGGGAAGAAGCCGCTCAAGTGGAACTTAGATGTCACTTATTGAATTATAGGAATAAGGGTGGCTCTCTACAATGTGCACAGTATGCTGTGTCTTAACTGTAAAGCTAAGAATTGGTGAAACTTAGGAATGTCATTTGTCTGAACACTTTCCATGGAAATAGTAATAGACTCACAATGTTTTGTCTGTGAGAAAAGAGTTGTAAGGTGAAAAATAATTCATCACCCACAAGGATGCAAAAATGCTTTTGGACTCTATTGAGACTGAAAAGAGAAAACTTGGGAGCTCCTGCCCATATCTGACAGCAGTGCTCCATTTTCAGCCTGATCTGGCTCTTGTAAAACTAGAGGATAGCACATCAAGTCAGGTACTTACTGCAGTAGTACAAACTATTTTTTCAGCATCTTTATTGATAGATCATATGTACAAGTTCCACTTGAGGTCCGAGTTGATTTTAAGTCCCCATAATCACTGAAGGCACAGGGCCTCCCTGAGGGAACATCTGTTCATCATGATTGATCATAGTTCTGGTCAGTAATGATGGAATGTCATTAGTTTGGTTTTTGAAGCATTCAATGTGAGTTGCCGGTTTTCTTACACCACTGAGCGTCAAGATATGATAAAGTTATTGTGTGATAGGAACACAATGTTGGAAAAAAGTTGAATGGAGATAAAAGAACAATCAAAAATGAAATTGAAAACTTTGTAAAGACAAACCATTTCTTTTTGTTCTTAAGAAAGTCACAAAAAGAGATTAGAGAAAAATTAAAAGGATAATAAGCAAGAAAATTGAATTGTCTAAGGAGTAAATATTTGAAGATGATGGTGTTGAAAAAGAGAGGAAATATGCAGAATATTAAAACATTAGCTAAAGACATGAAAGCAACCAATCTATCATGTTTAAGTAAACATGACAAAGAGAAATGTGTATATTGCGCAAAGAAGTACATAAAAATATATTTCTCATTAGTAATTTTTAGTGATGAATGTAGAGTTATATTGGATGGACTATGTGGGTTGGTTAGAGGTTGTGTCCTTCATGAAAATAATCAACCAACGCTACTTTGATAACAAACTTTTTTGGGTTTTTTGGCAGTGTTAATATCATCTGTAGCAAAATTATAGGTTTCTTCAAGATAAATACAGAGAAATATTGTTGGATTTTGGACAAGTTGTTTTTTTTTATTTTCACAAGTCATAATTTGGAAGCTTTAAGTTAAAGAATGTTTTTAAATATGAAAATGAACTCTTACATTCTGAAAAGCTGACTACTGACAAATGTGTTTAAAAAAGTTTCAAAATATCAAATTAATATAATGGTTACTAGTTACTTCAGATCCAATAGAAAACTTGTGGTTTATCCATAAAGGAGATATATATAAGAATGGGAAACAATAAGTAAAGAAAATCTCTGGAAAGCAATAAAAATTGACGCTGATATTTTTTATAATCATTTGTTTTTTAAGCATTTCACTCCAAGCACACGAGGAGTGCCACTAGCATGCAAGGGGTTAAAGAGAGTGGGAGAAAAAGTAAAGAGGCGTGATTGAGGAAAGGATGAAGAGGAGGATAAGGAATAGATTAAGGTATTTGGAGATGACAATTGACATTAGATTTGAATGTTTGGAGATTATAGCTATCAGGGAAACAAGTAATAGGAAGGGAATTTCACAGATGGGAAGTGTGAGATATGAAGCTATTGGAGTAGAAGAGACGGCTACATTTAACAGTTTTGACAGTGAAAGGGTGGGACTGAGATGCCAACCTAGTAGCACGCTTAAATTTATGCAGCAAAGGTAGTTTGTCAGAGCAGTTACCATGAAAGTATAAGGAATAAAGCCACTAAGATGCAAGGGGTTATTGCATGTGAGAGAATACAAGACCAAGAAAATATTATTAAGGAGAGAGGACAATAAGAGAACAAGAATTAAGAAGACAGGAGATAAGGATAATTTTTGAAGATCATAGTTGACTCGGAAGCAAGAAACCAGAACAGTGTTCCACAAGTGAGAAGAAACTGATAGCATAGAACTTACAGTTATATCTAAACATTTCAACTGTAAGACGATGAAATCTTTCTGTCAGTCTAGTAGTATAATTAAATTCATAAAGTCTAAGTACTAATGAGAAATAATTACCATGAAAACATTTATAGAAAAGCACTTATTATAGAAATTATATTATGTTTATAGAAAATGAAGCTGTTACAGCAGTGGAAAGTGAGTGAAGCCAGAAATATATTACTACATTTGAAAAAGTAGAAACATTTATAAAAACTATCAGTGAAAGTCAGTTATATGCCATGTGTGATACACGCTTAGGCGATCATGTATCTATCAGTACATTACTGACAAGGCAGATTTTTTTTACCGCAGTAGGTTGCCATTTCTTTCTGCAGTAGACCAGTTGCCATCCAAGGCTATAGAACCTGGTCTGTCCTGCTATTTATCCATAGCTGGGGGAGAAGAAGAGGATTCATACCTTGCCCAAGGATAATAGCACATAAGTGAATGTAATGGATTTGAATGGAATTTGAATTGTAGATTGTAGTAATTCAACATTAGAGGGTTACTGAATGAGGTCGTTCAACATTAGGAGGGTTAAGTGAATGAGGATCGTTGACTTGAAGAGCTTAAGATTGTACAACATTAAGGGTTAGAATGAGGAGGTAAGAGGAAAGTGCAGATTATGAGGATATGTAGGATAGATAATGGCTGACCCTAGACTTGAAGAGCTTAAGATTGTAGTAATTCAACATTAGAGGGTTACTGAATGAGGTCGTTGCATGAACATAAGAGGAGGAGGTAAGAAGTGCAGATTATGAGGATATGTAGGATAGATAATGGCTGACCCTAGACTTGAAGAGCTTAAGATTGTAGTAATTCAACATTAGAGGGTTACTGAATGAGGTCGTTGCATGAACATAAGAGGAGGAGGTAAGAAGTGCAGATTATGAGGATATGTAGGATAGATAATGGCTGACCCTAGACTTGAAGAGCTTAAGATTGTTAGAGTGTAATTCAAACATTAGAGGGTTACTGAATGAGGTATGTTGCATGAACATAAGAGGAGGAGGTAAGAAGTTAGCAGATTATGAGGATATGTAGGATAGATAATGGGATATGTAGGATGACCCTAGACTTGAAGAGCTTAAGATTGTAGTAATTCAACATTAGAGGGTTACTGAATGAGGTCGTTTCATGAACATAAGAGGAGGAGGTAAGAAGTGCAGATTATGAGGATATGTAGGATAGATAATGGCTACCCTAGACTTGAAGATAGATAATGTAGTAATTCAACATTACTGAATGAGGTCGTTTCATGAACATAAGAGGAGGAGGTAAGAAGTGCATATTATAAGATTTGGAAAAATACCCTAGATTTGAAAATACCAATATTATAGTGATCTTGGAAGCATCCTCTCAGGAGTCTGTTCCATAAATTATCAGTTTTGTGGAAGAATCTGTCTAAATGGAGGTTTTTTTTTAACTAAGTGAATATGAAAGGAATGTGGATTTGTCCCAGTATACATTTCATCTTAACTACATAACTGTCTTAACTATTGGAACTAATGTATGTAGATTGTTAAAACATTTCCCATGGAAATAGTGACAGAGTAGCAAGAGGCTTGCAATGTTTGATCTGTGAGAAAAGGTTTGTTGAGTGGAAAATAATTAATGATACACAAAGCCGTATAGATGCTTTTGAACTTTTTCAAAGCTGGAAAGTGAAGACTGGCAACTAACAACAACGTTCATGGAGCTACCTGATAGGAAGGACTAGATAACTGTGAAAACTCTTCCAGAGATTTCATAGTGGGAGAGTCTGTGTAGCAACATCCTATGCCATACTTTGTCAAAGTATTTGAGATATCACTTGTCTACTTGATGAATTTGTCTAGTACTATACTGATTCTGTTTGTAATGACAGGACATCAGCAGTGGATCTAGCAAAGCAAAGTCCATATTGGTTGTTCCTGAGGGAGCTATTTGTGTTAAGGTGATTGATAACACTCTTGTTGATCGTAGATTCAGTTTACTGATGTCACTAAGGAGGCTGAAGGGTTGATATTGTAATGGGGAGCTGGCGTCTTCTATAGACTAAGGAAGCATTTCTCCTTCTGGCAGTCATTAAACAATTTTGGCAATACTGGAGATAACTGTGGATTAATGTTTGTAAGAACAACCACCAGGATTTTATCTGGATCAGTTGGTTTCATAAAGTCAAGGCTTTTGATAAGCCTGAAAACTTCCCATGCCATGACTGTGATATTACAAAGTCTGTGAACCATGAGGGGGATAGCCCTTGTTGTTTAACTTTGAGTTAGAGACAAAGTTCATTGCAAAGCCTTATCTGAAAATGATCATATAACCTTAGGGTTGTTTATTATAGAAAGCACTGACTATTTGCCTCTTTTGAGAATTTTGTTGTAGATTTTTCAGAACTCGTGTAAACAAGTCCTTTGTTTTCAACCTTGGCTTGGACTGATTGTGTATAGCTGCTCATTGCATTTTCTAAAAGTCTCTTCCAATGATTTTGGGCAGTTCTGAATCTGACAAGGGTCCTACTACATAGATTCTTGTGATAGAGATGGTGGTGGCGGTGGCTTCAGCAGCTGCTGTGGCTGTTGCTAAGGTGAACTATGGCAGCAGTACATTTGGCATGAACCAAAGTTGGTTATTTAGCTTTTGTTGGTATTTTTCCATGGGATAAAACTTTTCATGCCAGAAAGAATTCATTCAGTAATGTGGGAAGCAAAACTATGTTTTGTAAATAAATATTTAGCTGCAGTGATTTAAACAAAAAAACATTATTTCTCCCAAGCAAGGCAATGATGCCACTTGGATGCAAGAGATTGCTGAGAATGAAAGTGAATGAGAAGATTAGTGAAGAGAAAGGACAATAAAAGAACAACATTCAGGAAGACAGAAAATGCATACATGGCTGTAAACATATACACATTTATAAGAAGAGTGCTAAAAAGTTCTAACCCTGACCAGAAAAGGATTCCTTCTAAAATATCTGCTGTTTGGTTAGAATTTGGAAATAGGATAAGACCAATAAATTTCACCACGACTCTCATAACTATAGTTACACACACACACATGCGTGTGTGTGTATATATATATATATATATATATATATATATGTGTGTGTGTGTATATGCATGGTACTTATTGGAAAGTGCTTAATATCAGTGACAGAGCAAACAAACTCACATCAATCCAACTAAATATATATATATATATATATAGGATTGGTGTATATGTAATAAATTCCAATAACCAACAATTACTATTCTTAAGAGTGTTCAATACAGAGTAGAGCAAATATAATTATTTATTTGAAAGTATAACATAAATATGTTATAAAATTATATGATTTTATAACATATTTATGTTATAATTTTCGAATAAATAATTATATAGTTGTGGATAGAATTATTCACTCCCACTAAAAATTTGCACATTCTTTAAGGAAATGAGAGTACTTCCAAGTACTTACTGAAGTTAACATAAATAGTTGATTCTGTATCCATTTTTGCATACTTTGTTAAATTTTTAAAAGTTTCAATTTATTGTATTTATATTAATAGATTTTTATAAAAATTGGTGCAGTTGAAAATTATTCACAACTATGTAAATTATGAAATAATATTGCTCTATGGCAATTGTAATGTTTTTTGTCTTAATTTGACATTTAATACAATCACCCTTTGAAAATGAAATAGTATTGACCTGATTCTATGACATTCTAAAAGTCATGAAAAAGACAATATGTGAATGCCACGTACTGCAATAAATCATTCGTTCTGCAACCATGACGAAAATGACTGGACTTGACAAGAAGCGCTAAATGAACATAGTTGATGCATAAAAACAAGCTGATTGGATATACAACACTTTCCAAGTTTTAAAATGTTCCTAGATTAACAATTCATAGCATTATATAGAAGTACTCATTGTGTTGAAAATAAATTAAGGACTGGCAGAAAATTGTTAATTTCTTAGAGAATGGAAATTAAAACTGTTAGAGATATCTCAAGGTATCCTCACTTAATGACAAAGGACATTGTCAATGATGTAAAGCCTTCAAGGTTGAATGTATTGAGGAAGACAGTCATGAGATGCTTTCATCAAGGACTTTGAGATTGTTGCCCAAGGAAATCTCCCTTGCTTAAGGTTAAAAACCTAAAATGCAGATTAACTTATGCCAGAAGCCATTTAGAATATGGGAGTAAATATTGAAACTCTGTTTTATGGTCAGATGAAACCAAACTGGAATTATTTGGTCACATGAACAGCCATTATATATTGAAGAAGGTGAATGAAGCTTGCAAACCAAAAATACCCTCCTTACAATTAAGCACGGTGGTAGAAGCATTCTGTTCTGGGGATATTTTGTTGCTTCTGGACCAGGAGAACTAGTGAGAGTACAAGGTATCATGGATTTCTGTTATTAAAAATAATATCAAAAAATATATCAAATATCAAAGTGTAAAAAATATGTCTTTGGGGCATCACTGGACATTCCAACATGGCATGAATTGTTAGAAAATACTTAGATGACAGCAAAATTAAAGTATTGGTGTACCCTGCACAAAATCCTGACCATTGAAAACTTATGGACCTATTTGGAAAAAAAAAGTAAGAGAAAGAACTTCTTCAAATTTGGAGGAATTAGAAGTTATTGCCAAGGAAGAATGTAGCGAAATACCTATCAATGTGTGTAGTAATCATGTAAGGAACTACCAAAAATGATTAAAGGTTAAACAATTATTGAGGCAAGAGGACCAATAATTTTAAGCTATGTTAAATGTTTTTTCTGTGTTTTTATATTATTAGTTGACATTAAAATAATTT
>CAHIKZ030000702.1:2317500-2360000 GCA_903632075.3 Acanthosepion pharaonis | reverse complement strand
TCCCAGAAACTTCAGCTCCCTCTTTCCGATGTTAAGTATAGGCCTCCTCCTTTTTTTAAGCATTTATTAAATAGGCCTTAGTGTAAAGGGATTTCATATCTAGACTTGTTATAAGTTTTTCAGTCATATTCATTTTTCCCCTAATTTTTGCATGAATAGATCTGAAAACAAAGCCATAGATGGGTTATAAATAAGTAGAGTTCTTTTTTTCTTTTTATGTACCATGTCATTTCAGGATATAGGCAATCATGGCTTTCTACCTACTTCTATCCCTTGCAGCTCTCAACAAGTTCTTTTTCTCTACCACCTCCCCCAGACCAAGTTCTGTCATCCACTTGCTTAAGGCCGCTAGGTGTATGTCATGCGTTGTTTTCCCTTGTCTCTCTTCACCTCTATTCAACTCATGAGTATCAGATTCTCCAGGCTCTCCTCCTTCATTATTTGTCCTAGGAACTTCAGCTGCCTCTTCCTGATGTTAAATATAAGCCTCCTCCTTTTAAGCATTTATTAACTGGGCCTTAGTGTAAAGGGATTTCATATCTAGACTGGTTATACGTTTGTCAGTCATATTTATTTTTCCCCTTATTTTTCAACTCAGTTGCCCAAATTTTTAATATGTGATGGGTGGATTGTTCCAAGGATAGAGTGGGGAGTAACATTGCAAGTTTGTGGGGAGTGCTGCCAATACCTGAAATAATGGGCTTCATTGGAATGCCTGCTTTGTGGGTTTTAGGGAGACCCTAATGTTTGGATATTCTAAGGTGTTATTCTATTAGTCTACACCATGATTTGTTTTCATTTTTAATTACTTTTTAATCATGTTTCAGTAATTATTGTGTTCTTTTATTTTTCATATGTGTCTGTCTGTCTTATTCATAATAACAATTCCACCTCCCTTGTCCAAGGAAGTAATGTGAACTTCTTTATTATTTGTTTGGTTTCTTAGTGCATTTAAGTATCTCTGTGTTAAAGTTCTTTCATCAATTTAGTCCGATCAAGTCCTGAAAGACAAAACAAATCGCACAAAATCTTTTTCCACTTTGTCATACATTTTTCCCCTAAAATTTTTCTTGATATATGAAAAAAATTATATTGTTTTATATATATATATATATATATATATATAGATAGAGAGAGAGAGAGAGATAGAGATTAGTGATCAATATATATATATATTTTTTTTTTTTCCAAGAGGATAGAATCCAGGTAGAGCTGAATGTCCAGAACAGAGTAAGAATATAATATAAAAGGCTCAAACACTAATTATTCCATGGTTATAATTTATTGCATTGGAATTGTAATCACAATTCAATTCATCAGATCTACAAATTCAAGAATTTAATATATATTTATAAGTTTTTAATATATTTAATATATATATATATATATAAATTTTTATGATGTGAGTTAACATTTTCATTCTAAAATTGATATTAACCAACTGATATTGGTTAAATTTTCAATGTCTTCTGATATTTATACAAGGAATATATCATGGGATCTTCAGTTTATCATATCTGTTCTTATTAAAAATAATGATAACTTGTTTTGAGAGTACCATTTTTTATTATGTAATGGCCAACACAAGCTTTTATTTTATTTTATTAACACAATATCCTATATATTTGAATTAATTTGACTATTTTATACGTGAATTTAGGATTGATGACATGCTTTAACCTTCATCAGTCTTTTATTCAGTGATTTTATTAAATTTCTGTTATGGTATTTTATTCATGCACACATGGACTCTCCTAGCTATAAATAAGAGCAGGTATTTACCTTTTAGAGAGCATAGTTTCCAGCAGTCACCTCTGACAGTCGGACCAAACATTCTTGCTCATTTTTATATGTTTGTATTACTGTTTTCTGTTAATATATTTGTTTAACTCAATTCCTCTCTTTGTGTCTTTATTTCTGGATCCAAAAAGGCCACAACACTTTCCCAATCTATCAATTTTAGCATTCTTCAGCAGTATTTTATTACTTCCTAAAGATTTTTCTTGCTTGAATATGAGAAAAGCATTTTCAGCATTGTCTCATACATAAAGCACAAATAAAAAATTTAATGATTTTGAAGAGTGGATGGTGGTTTGTATAAACTTGTTTGCAAAAGTTACTTTGAAGGAGATGGTAGAAACTAGGTTTTAAAATGAGTAAATTTTTTTCCTTCTTAATCTATGAACTTTTGATCAGCAAAATGAGAGGGTGCTAAAATGTTCTCCAATCTACTCCTGAAAATATGACCTGATGACCAAACAGATATTTTTTTTTTTTTTGATTGGGCTTCAGAACCTTTCTGCACTACTCACATACTCCAAATTTAAGCAGAGATGAAACCTGTTCACTATTGGAGTTTGCTTGAGGACAACAAGTACGAAAAGTGCATGAGGTTGTGTGCCAGTATCAAAGTAATTTTGATTTCTCCATATCTGCAGTTTTAGTTTCTTCTTGTCAATCCCAGGAATAAACAACTTCTCAGTTTTATTTAATGATTGCACCATAGTGCTAAAATTGTGATTTTGGAGAATTAGCACAACTTAAAGTGAAAAAGTGATTAAAACCTATAGTAAGAATAAATCTACAATCTGTAAGAATGAGAAATCAGAAAGCCAAGTTCAAATTCCAGTTGTGTTCATTAGATTCACTTACACGAAAAATTGTTTAAATTATAAGTATAAACTCTATTGTAAATATAAACTGATTGATTCACTATTTACAATATTCATTAAAGGAGAACATGACTAAAGACTGTGTGTACACCATCCTGTGCAGCTGGGGAAAGAAATATAAAGGGGAGACAGGCCGCCCCCTAAGGTAAGGCTTCAAGAACACCAGAAAGTTGTAACACGAGGGGAAGTGGAAAAATCAGACATGGCTGACCACATATAGAGAGAAAAGGAAGATCACCGCCCTCTGTGGGATCAGGTTGAAATCAGAGACAAAGAACATCATTGGAAAATTCGTAAACTTAAGGAATCAGCACATATGCTAGGCCACAAAAATCTCCTGAGCCAACCAAGCATAGAAATGAATACAATATGGGAACCAGTAATAAGGAGTGATAACAGCAAAAATTGCAATATGAGCACTGGTAAAAAAAATGGTTGCTGAAGACATTAGGTTTATAATACCCAGAAATTCATACACTGTTGTTCTCAAGGACACATGACACACTGACACAGTGGATAAAGGTGTTAGATCCAGTGACAGGATCCAAAGAGTGTGAGTTCAATACCTGGTTAAGGTGGTGGAAAACTTGGAGAGGGGAATTAACAGAAGATAACTGATAGCTGACATCCATTAGACATGGCACGTGGAACTAAAACAGTCTACCCCAATGAGCAAAATAAAGGGTTCAGTTTGATATTTCAACCACCTAAAGAAGGCCGAAATGTTGTGATAAATATGGCAACAAAGATGAGGACAATAGTCTGAATAATGTAAATAGTGTACATGATACCTCATCTCAGAAATATAGACAGATACTAAATTGATTGATAAACGGAACTTTATTCATACCTTTCTTGGGGAAAGTATGTATACAGAATAAATTCCAGTAAAAATACTATTCTTAAAAGAGTGCTCAATACAGAGTAGAGCAAATATAATTTATTTGAGAATTATAACATAGATTTGTTATAAAATCATTACTAAAATAGCCATTTTGTTTCAATATATTTCGTTTATATATATATATATATATATATATATATAAAATTCTGTGACTTCCATCTGTCCATCTAAAATAGCCATACATTGACTGATTGAAGCTAAATTTTGGAGAGAAGTACAAACAATTGGTACAAAGTACTGTTGGTTTTACTAGGGTGCATAGTTTAGTACAATAAATTTTTGGGAAAAAATTAAAAGTTTTATTATTTAACATACAAAATACACTCACTATTTTAAAAACAATGATTAAAATAACAAATACTTATTTATTAAAAATCCAATATTTTCTTTGGCATTTTCTTTTTGCATATCTTTCTTTGTTTTTATACACAAAAATCCAGTTTCCAGTTCATCCTGCGTTTGTGAGGACTTTAAGCATATCATAAGGCCAAATGTCTCAAAAAGTTGGAATTTGGCTTCAGAAAGAAATATTTACACATGGCCAGTTCTATGTGGTATGCTCAAGAGTAAGAAATCCTAAGAATTTATTCTTCACTGTTGGAAAGGGAAAAAATAAGTTTTCTTAAAAAATATTGTTTACCAGGAAGAACTATAAAAGAAGAAATTATTAAACCGTTAAGTACAGTTTTTGTCAAATGTTCAAATTTCATCAATTGGTTTGTGAAATTGAACAAAATGTAGAGTTTGTAAATCTTGACAAAAAACATTAGCATAATTCAATGATACTAAATACTGTGAGGGTTTCAATGTGTTAGCGTGTTGCAAAAACATTCTTGTATTATTATAATTCTTCTTTTATTTCTGTCTGTTTTTGTTAATGTTTTATTGTGCCTAATTTATTAATTAACATTTATCATATACTTTTAGATGTCCTATTCTTTCAGGATGTAGATAATGGCTCTCCCCAGCTTTTTGCCCTTCAACCATCATCTTTTCCCTTGTTCTAACATCCACTCTCTCAAACCGATTGCTTGCTGTTTCCACTTGTTTCTCTTGACTTCAGTATGCTCTGTGGGTGTTAAATACTTTAAGCCTTTTTTCCTCATGATATGTCCCAGAAATTTCAGATTATTAGTAACAGTTACTTTCTATTTTCTATTCTCCTTAAATTGTTTATGATACATTCTGTTTGTGGGATATAGTGTATTACTATATATATATATATATATATAATTAGACATTGCTGATAGCAATTCTAACATCTACAAAATTTGAAAATAAATTAGTTGTCCCCAATTCTAGGATCCTTACCACCACCTCCAGGCCACCTGGAGGCATAATTAAGAAGAAAAATAGATCTAACACCATTTCAGATGCCAGGATTTATCAAATAAAGTGCTTGCAATGTAGAAACACTTACATTAGCAAAACATCTCAAAATCTAAAAGCTCACATCTATGAACACAATAGAGAACTACTTTGGTACAACCATTTAAACCCACTTGTAATATACACAAACAAGAATGCTGCTTGACAAGACAAATGCCTGTGAAGTCTGCTTAACTAATGAAATTCAGACATAAAAATACCAGAGAAGTTTTTTTCCATACCTCCTCCTCTGAAACATGTTAGATTTATAAATCTTTTCTATTTGTTGTTTATCCTATCATTCTGTTGGATACTAATCCATATTTGATCAGTATTTGATTTCAATTCATAAATATATATGTATATATATATATATATATATATATATATGAATAAAAAGAGACAAGAGTAAAACTATATTAAGCTGATGCATTTTGTCCTCCAAAGGACTTTATCAAGGCAATATTGCCTTGATAAAGTCCCTCAGAGGACAAAACATATTGGCTAAGTATATTTTTTCCTCTTGTCTCTTTTCATTCATTTTGTCTCTTCTACAGCTACACTCTATTTGAGAATATTTACACACACACACACACACATATATATTTTTGTTATATGGATTCAAATTCATATATATATATATATATATATATATATATATATATATATATATATATATTCAACATCATCATTTGATAAAACACCGAGGGTGTTGAAAGAAAATGGCTATTTTTGTAGTGATTTTATAACATATTTATGTTATAATTTTTTTTTAAATAATAATTATATATATATATATATATATATATATATATATATATATATATATACACACATACACACACATTTGGTTTTATGGATTTATATACATATGTAAGTATATATTTACAGCCTAGATTCATTTTTCCCATGGAAAAACAATATCAAAAAGTATTGTATTTTTTATATTAGTTAATAAAGTCTACCAATGTAAGCAGTCTGTTGGTTAAGGCAAGGTTTGGGCACTTGTACTGGTTTGAAGTTGAGTTATGTTTTACACCTAAAGAATCTCTCTTTATGTGCCAAGTCCCTTTAGGATGTGAGCAATCATGGCTCTCCACAACTTTTTCTATTGCTCAAAGTACCTCTTACTCTTCTCTGTTTGTCTAGCTAAAGAAGACAGAAATGGAAAACAAGGGGAAAAAATACTGAGTCTGACGGTTGGTTTTTCTTGTAACTGACAGATTTAACTTTATGCAAGTATTTTTTAATGTAAATCATGCAGAGTTTGAGGAGAAATGTTTGTCTTGTTTACTTCATGGTGCACTCCCACCAGACAAGTAAGCCCATTGAAAGAAAACATCAGCTTGGTGTTAATATGACGTAGGTACAAAGTGGTGTAGACATTTTGATTTATTTCTATATGAATATACATGCACACACACACACATATGTATAGGCACATGTGTATGTCTATAATGGTAACTTGCTGTAGAGCAGTTCTTAAGAAAGCAATATGCAAATAATTGAGAGTGAAATTGATCCTTTCTTGTTGTTTATTATGAGAGCTTCAGCTTATGTTTGTGAATTTTGTATATATACATACATGTAAATATTCTGGTATGAATATTGCACTGAAGTGTGAAACTGACAGTCACCATGCAGTGTTGATTTCTGTGTTTGCAATGGCTATATTTATAAATGTTCTGTCTTTAATATGTAGAACTCCTTATAAATTTAGGTAATTTTAAATTTTGTGTGCATATTTGCTGTACAACACAAAAGAGAAATCATGGGAATTTAATGTTATATTCTATTTTAATAAACAAGTGTTAAAATTTTATTATCTGGAAGAAATGTGTTTTTATACTATTTAATTATCTCTCTGGGTTTGCTGTAATCAAATAAACTTGGGTTATTTATTTTAATTATTATTATTATTATTCCTCCATAATGTCTTCTTCAGGGTTATGACTAGAAACCATAATAAAACATTAAAATACGAATATCTTTTCTGTCTCATTTTTATTCTTTTTCTTAAAATTTTTCTTGAAATACAAAGGAATTTCTCTTTATCTTTTATGTCAATAAGCAATATCTATGCAATACTAAAAGTCGTATTTTATATGTCTGTCTGTAACATCTAATTTGCTGAAACAGCAGATTGTAGCCTGAAGCATTGAATTAAGCTATCTCTAAAATGCACTTTCTTGAAAAATGAAAAAAAAAAGAAGAAAATTGAGGTGATTTGCAGCTGAATGATGATATTGTAATGGGGTCTCTATTTTTGCTCAGTTAAAGTAAAAAAAAAGTAATTTTTTAAAGGAGGTGTCTATTAAATGTTAATTATGGAATGCTTTCTCTTATTTAATTATTTGTTCATGTATAAAAAGAAACTAGGTACAAAAAAGCAGCTCCCTTTTTACCCATAATACACAAAAGATAGCATAATCTACAAGGGTACAAATTCAATGACAATATTTTTCCATTATAAATTTCTCTTTGGCTTGTCTAGTTTGAGTTAAAATGACAAAAAGTTTTCTTTAAAAATTCTAATGTACTGTTTTCTAGTCAATAACTTGTAAACTGTGAGATACAATGTTAATCCTTAACAGTTCATATTATGAATGCTTTTCTAAGAGGAGTTATCAGAAGACATGACGACATTTTGTCTTGGAAATACAACTTTGTTATTCTTCATATGTTCAAGAGCCACTGAACTAAAAGAGGCTCCCTAAAAATTTCTCATCAATAACAAATTTTGATTGCATGAAAAATTCTTATTTTTGATACTTTATATCCAGATAGAAGGTGGTTAGTGGGGAGGTCATGCAGTTTTCTCTGTCTCTTCAGTTTTTGCTTGGGGCTTTCTTGACTATTTCTATTATAATTGTGGCGTGCTTTTCATGAGAAATGGCAAACGAATGCTGCAATTTACAAAAGAATTGTGCATTGTTCTTGCCAGAAGCAAAGTGAGTAAAAATATCTTTAAACCAATCATAAACAATCAACTCTGCTTGAAAGTGAAATAACCCCTTGAGAGCTGAGGTTGATGTGCTGTGTATCAGATTGCATGTATTATTTATTCATTTTCATCAGGTGTTGTTTTTGTTATTTTTGTTGCACTTATTTCAACAATTTTAGATGATTTGTTCTGAAATTAAACTTAAAATCTGGAAATAAAAAAAAAGGGCCTGAGATGAAGCTTGAAATCACATTCTGTACTTTTCTATCACAATATTTTTTTATTCTGTTTAATGATTAGAGGATTAATCAACCAAAATACTATGGTAAAAAGCAACAAAAAATGGTTGAAGACTAATCCTTATTGTGCATGTGTAGTTAAATAATTGTTTTTTCTGTGGCTTCTATTAAATACTTATTTTCCTCCTTGAATGTAACATAAATATATGCTTGTCAATATCAAAGACTGAAATTTCTTCAACTTCTGAGATTTATTAAATCATACACAGTACTGTGCAGAAATTTTCAGCAACTGTAAACACTTGTAAATTTCTAATAATTGCCAGTTTTTTCTATCTGAATTTATGAGATGTAGAGCTTTTCTTATTTACACCATTTACATGTGGACTATTGTCCTCATCTTCCTTGTTGTTATCTTTTTATTTAACATGGGAAAATAACCTAGTACAGTGTAACCCGGATATAAGAGAAACCTGAATATAAGAGAGGTTTTCTCTGGTCCCAAATTAGAGCCTGTGTTAATGTATATAAAATAGACCTAACCCGGATATAAGAGACTTCTTCTCCGGTCCCGACAACTCTCTTATATCCAGGTTACACTGTATTAATTAAAGTGTTAGTTTGTGAATTTGGTGAGATAGTAATTGTGAGTTCAATCCTTGGACCAAGCATTGTATAATTGCACTCGGTGGATATAGTGTGACCAATAATTGAATAGTACTAAGTATAAGAACTAGATATCTCTAGATGTGGGCAGTGGAACAAGAACAGTCTACTCCCATAGATTAAATAAAGCATTCAGTTTGTAATTCCCTGTAGGTTACCTGGGTCAATATACATTTGATGATGGCCAGAGGGAACTTTGGCCAAAATTTTGTGATAGCAATAACAAAGTCCGCTTGTAAATAGTGTAAAATAATTGTCAGCTTTTTAGTAAATGTTTGCATCACATTTTCTACAGGATTTGGGTGCGTTAATGCTAATATTCATGATATTAGGAAGATTTGAATAAAACCCTCCATTGCACTAAAGAGAGTTAAAACTGATGTTTGCAGTTATGACCAATATGTTCTCAACTTGAATGTTTGATTTTTCAAATTGAAGTATATCTTGTATTATTCTCAGTGAAGCAGAGCATATGACATCAGATATGCAAGAGAAAAGTAAGCTTCAACAAAATAATTGTATTTGAATGTTTGGCAAATCCAAAAATTAATAAGAATGACTATAAAAACAGACATAATCTTATACATTGCTGTGTGCAAATAAATCTGTTGCGATAATGTAAGTTTGATTTAAGAAGTTGGATTCCCATTAGATACTTGCATTTATTTTTGTAGGAATTAAATTGATGATGTCGACAATGTGTGATAGAATAAAAATTCTCTGGGTTATTTTGTTGTATTGACAGCTGCCAAGATGTTCAACAACTACTGCAAATGACAAGTAAGAGTCTTGTAAAGTGTTAATCTCTTTCTACCCAGCCACTCTCCAGACCATCCATACACAATACTTTCAATCAACAAGCCTCTTACCAGAGAACAAACTCAAGCTTAATGCAAAAATTATCAGAGAGGTGTGCTCTTTCTTTGCTTATAAACATTGTTGTGGACAGATAGCTTACACATACAAATGCTAAGGATAATATATTGGTTAGTTTGTTTTTATGTATATGTATATGTGTGTATATATATATATATATATATATATATATATATATATATATATATATATATACATACAGTCTTTTATATATATATATATATATATATATATATATATATATACATATAGAATATGGTTTATATATATATATATATATATATATATATATATATATATATACACACACATTATATACATATATATATATATATATTATATATGTATATATATATATATATATATATATATATATGGTTTTATATATATATATATATATATATATATATATATATATATGGTTTTCATATATATATATATATATATATATATATATATATATATATATATATATATAATAGATGACCAGATCAGCAATTTTCTCAGACTCAGGTTTAATAGTGTGTCCACTCCTAGAAAAGTATTCGAACAAGAACTGAGGTCTTTTCAATCCCAATGGTCTAAACGCTTGTCTACATACTAAACCAGAAATTTCCATGTCTAATAGCTATTTGCCCATAGCTGGATCCCTAACAGGTACGAACACCATGGTTTGGGATGAATCTGGGAACAATAGCATTTAAGAGGTGGTTCTGGTATATATATATATATATATATATATATATATAGAGAGAGAGAGAGATATATAATATATGTGTGTGTGTATATATGTCTTTACAAATATATGGTTTATATATATATATATTTCTCAACATGTGTGTTCATATTTAAGTATATGGAAATATGAGTTTATGAATATATGTACACACATATATGTATGTAACTATTTCTCTGTGTTTATAAGAATAATTACATCTAAAAATGTTTTTAATTCCTCAAAAATAATTAAAACCAATAAAAGAAACTAAATGCATGTTTCAGATTTAGTTGAATCAAACATCAAATATTTAAAGTCTAAGGATTTCTGTATCTTGAATATTTTAATGTAAATTGTAACCAGTGTTTCTTGTATTTCTCCCCAACATTTCCTCTCTTTTTTTTATTGATGATTTGATTATTTTATCTGTGATTGTTTATTTAAGGAAGTTCCATCATATAATGAAACTTATCCTTAATAATTTTTCTCATCTTGTTATTCATTTGCTCAGTATTATTCTGATATATCTTTTTATGGGAAATATATGCTTTGAAAGATTTTATTATGCAAGTTATTGTTTTCAAATAAAAATTCATATTAACTAACCTATGTTGGTAAGACTTCCTGAGTATACATTGATTTATAAGATAATGTATATGAATTGCATGTTTTTGTTACATATGTACATACAATATGAAAATTAAAACATTCTAAAAGCTGCAATGACAAAGAAATAGTGTGTATGCAATACTTTTTGTAACGCTCATGACACATCACAAAAATGACTGCCATCCTAAGACACAGGACAAATATAGAGATATGATGTGTAATAAGATTTTTCAATGCAAATGGCAAAAATCCTGCTTTGGCTTTCAGTGTATGAACTTTTCTTTTTTTTTTCAGTTTTTGAAATGGTATAGAGGAGTTGACAGTGATTGGTGGTTTTTTTTCTAAATCACATGACCACAGGTAATGAGACCTAGCTGGGTGCATTATATTATCATTCCCCTCCTAGAGAAAAAATTTTTATTCTATGCCTTGGAAGCAGCCATCATCACAAAAAAATAATGAAATTCAAAAGTCAGTAGTCAGTGAAGAAATAAATGCCATCTTTGTTCTGAGGTACAAAATATTTGCTACTCATGGATTTTCCTATCATATGATCAGACAGTTAATACTATGAAAGACATTGTCAAAAAGGACATTTATGTAAGTGTGTCATACTTCTATACAACACCACTACCCAACAAAAGAGTGGCTTCAAAGAGAGAGGGGTTTTTTTTTTTTTAGTATATCCACTGCATTATGCTATGATCTGTTTCTGATCCTCAATCCATCCTGAGTATGATAATAAACTAAATACGCATCCTGGGTAAGACGATAAATTACATCCAACAGCAAGGCCTCTGATCAGGAGGTTTTGAGGATTGTGGAACCTGACCTGGGGTGGTAGCGCGGGTTAGGGTCCCAGCTATGGACAGATAGTTGACCTCCAAACTGAGGTTTAAACACTATGAAAGTTTAAAAATAGGTTTTAATACCAGTAATACTTTGTAAAAAAAATATTACGAGCAATAAATTTTTGAAGAAAAAATTATTACCAGCAATACACTTTTAAAAAAATATTACCAGAAATAGATTTTTTGAAGGAAAACATATTACCAGAAATAGATTTTTTTTTAAGGAAAAAATATTACCAGAAATAGATTTTTTTTTTTAAGAAAAAAACATTACCAGAAATAGATTTTTTTGAAAGAAAAATATTGCTAGCAACACATTTTTGAAAAAAAAATACTGGCAATAAAAATAGCTGGCAAAAATAACCGATATGCCATAAACCAAAACAAACAAAACCATTATGATTCTCAAATGAAGTTTGTCTAGAAAGCAGTTCTACACAGGTGATGCTTTTGTTATAGAGATGGAAGAGTAGTTTCAGTTGTTTGGTGCCATGTTCTTTAAGCAAAGTATTTGTGTGTTCATGAGCCAATGGGATACATAACCAGTGTTTCTTGTATTTCTTCCCAACATTTCGTCTCTCTTTTTTTTATTGATGATTTGATTATTTTATCTGTGATTGTTTATTTAAGGAAGTTCCATCATATAATGAAACTTATCCTTAATAATTTTTCTCATCTTGTTATTCATTTGCTCAGTATTATTCTGATATATCTTTTTATGGGAAATATACGCTTTGAAAGATTTTATTATGCAAGTTATTGTTTTCAAATAAAAATTCATATTAACTAACCTATGTTGGTAAGACTTCCTGAGTATACATTGATTTATATGATAATGTATATGAATTGCATCTGTTTGCATCTAGTGAGCATTCAATGTTGACTCTGGGGAAAAGCAGCCAATTAGTTATGGGAACATATACCCAATTTTAGAATTGTTGAGAAATAAACATTGGATTAGTAAATATTTGTACCATAAATTTTGGAAAACACACTTTTTTTTTTTTAAAGCTTTTTACCCCAAACAAGGCAGGAATGCAACTAGCACACAAGGGGTTACAGAGAGTGGGAGCAAGAGTAAAGAGGAAAGGGTGAAGAGAAGGGTGAGGAATAGATCAAGACATCAGATGTTGATTGATATTGCATTTGAATAGTTGGAGATTATAGCTATCAGGGAAGCAAGTCAGAGGAAGGGAGTTCCACAGACAGGAAGTGTGAGACCTGAGGCTACTGGAGTAGAAGAGATAGCAGCATTTAATTGTTTCAACAGTGAAAGGGACTGAGATACCAACCTAGTAGCACATTTAAATTCATGCAGTTTGGGAACTAGCAAAAGTAGCTCATTGGAGCAGTTACTGTGAAAGTATTTGTAAAAACGACAGAGGGAAGCAATGGCATGTCTGTGAGAGAACGACTGTAAACCAGATCAGGGCCAATTGCATTGCATATTTATCTCTGGATTTTGTTGAGGACCTAAAGATGAATAGTGAGGGCTCCAGACCATATGACAGCAGTATTCCATGCATGGCTGAATGGTTGATTTATAGATTTGAAAGATGGATTTGGGCAAGAAAAAATTTCTGGTGTGACACAGAGAACCAATTTTCTTTGTAGTAGATAAAGTTACTGATTCAATATATTTGTTCCATCTCAGGTCAGCGAACAGTGTGAGACCAAGCAGTCGCAGAAAGGTGCTCTCATGGAGTTGAGCATTAGGCATTCTAATGGAAAACTGATGAAGATAAAAACAGATTTATAAATATTATTATGAAAATAAACCTAATTCATTCATAGCACTGAGAATAAGTGGTAAACTGCCTAAAATGATTTATGATTGAATTATAATATTATACACACATTTAAAACTCATAGAAAATGTACAATATTTACATTATTCAGATTATTGTCCTCATCTTTGTTGCCATATTTATCACAACGTTTCGGCCGTTGTACACTCCGGCCTTCTTCAGGTGGTTAGAATGTCAAACTGAACCTTTTATTTCACTCGCTGGTGTAGAATGTTCTAGTTCCACATGTCATGTCTAATGGATGCCAGTTATCAGTTATCTCCTGTTAATTCCTTTCTCCAAGTTCTCCACTGCTTTAACCAGGTATTGAACTCACACTTCTTTGGGTCCTGTCACTGGATCTAACCAACACCTTTATCCACTGTGCCATGTGTCCTTAAAATATGGCGAGAAAGATGAGGACAATAGTCTGAATATTTTAAATAGTGTACACAATACTTCATCTCAGAAATATAGACAGATCATAGAAAATGCTTAATATTTTGTTAAGTATTCACACATATTGGGCAAAACAAACTGATGCTATTAGACCATAAAATTGATTTACTTGATCTCAACAGGACCCTTATACTTAACATCAAAAAGAAACAGTTGAAATTAATACTCACAGGATAGATTGGAGAATATTTAACCTACCTAGTGAGTTTGTATAAATGGATGTTGGAACAGTTTAGGAGACATAGTAAAAAGACAAAATTTATTAAGAGCTACAAATACAGGAAATTGTGGACACAGCACCTAGGACAAATCACAATAACAACAGACTGTCTATATGCTTCAGGGTCAAAGGGAATAATGCTGAATTCATAAAAGGTTTTAGAAAGCAAATCATCCCTCTCAGTATTCAGTGAACCTTTCAATAACTTTATATTATTAAATTTTTACAATGTATCACTCAGATCATTCTTTACTGATTAAATAAATATCATAAATAGTGGTATACACAGTTCTTATTGTGGTGCCAAGAACACAATAATTGAAAAATATTCACATGATATAATAAAATTTATCCCCTTATGAGGCTTAGGTTTTTCTCTCTATCTAGTCTGAGGATTGTATTTCACTTTGCATATGTTTTTAGTTTATTTAGTTATTTTTTTCTTATTGAGTTTTTAATTTTCTCAGTATCATAAAATTTTTGATTGGATCCTGTCAAGGTTGCCTATGGAAGTAACAGCTACTTTGATATATAAAATAGTTATGTTCCTATAATTTATCAAAATGTTCATTAACCTATGATTTTCTTGGTTAGGTATCACAATTATAGATTGTTGCAGATAATGACAAGGCCATTCATCCATGACAATACAATCGTTAGGAAATAGTTAATGATTACAAGTTATTAACACCGTCCTGGGTATGACAATAAACTACATCTGCATACTAGGTAAGACGACAAACTACATCCAACAGCAATGCCTCTGATCAGGAGGTATTGAGGAGTGTGGAACCACCTCTTAATTGCTGGTGTTCCCAGGTCAACCCTGACACGGGGTGGTAGCACCTGTTAGGATCCCAGCTATGGGTAAATAGTTAACCTCTCAACTGGGGTCAAAACACTATGAAAGTGTAAAAATAGGTTTTAATACCAGAAATAATTTGTAAAAAAAAAATTATTACCATCAATAGATTTTTGAAAAAAAAAAACATTACTAGCTATACATTTTTTGAAAAAAAATTACCATTGAAGGAAAATTATTGCCAGAAATAGATTTGTGGAAAAAAAATATTACCCATAATGAAAATTTTGTCAGCGTTAAATAACCCATTGAGGTTGATATGCTGTAAACCAAACCAAACCAAGTTGTTAACACTATTATGTGATTTGTGTATAAGTTAAATGAAAAGATACAGTAAAAAGTAAAGTTTGAAAACAATTTTTAAAAATACTATCAATAATAATAATAATGATGATCAGCCATCCATCACTTGCCAATTGAGGCTTCAACTTGTGTGAAAGATAAAATATTGATTCTAATAATAATACAGTCAATTTTCTCTTTTTCACTACTCAGGGTCACAAATACTGTGAAAGACAGTGGGTTGACATTAATGACAACATATCTACCCCTCTACTAAGTTTAGTAAAACCATTTTGACCCACTTTTTATTATTAAATGTAGCAAAAACATTATAGTTTTTACATATAATTTTTATGTTTATGCAAAATCTAATTTAGGTCTCAAATGCTATAAACAAACAGTGTTTACAACAATAATTATAATAATACACTTCATTCTTTTGCCACACTTGTCTTTTACCAGATGGGTTCAAAAATTCAGCAAAAGAATAAGGTTGACCATACTGGGCAATTTTCACTCATTTCTTTTTGATTTTGGCTTTGTTAGGAGTTTTTGTAAACTTAGCTTTTATTTTTTTTAAATATAATCTATTTTTTATTATCTAATTTTGAAAAATGATTAAATAGCAAAGATATTTAGCATTAAAATAATTTGAGCACATTTTATTTACATTAGTTTCTTCAGGTTAAAAAAAAAAAAAACTATTTTACCAATAAACACACACACACACACACACACAAACATTTGACATTATTCATAAAAATACTTTATAACAACAAAACATTATCAGCACAGACTTAATTTAAGAGCAATGATTGTTGTTATTTTATTCCACACAAAGTCTAAAGAATTGAATTCTTAAAGAATGCCATTATCTAGGTGTTTTGTCATTATTAAAAAGAAAAAAATAAATCTTGTCTGTTTAAACAGACAAAATTACTTTATTAAATAAAACCTTGTATTGATTAAAGTTTATCTTTGATCAGAATTGTTACAATGATGATGCTGCCAATTTTAGACAGGATCTTCATTTCGACTTTTTCTTGTATGAACAATCAATTAAAAAAATGGACATTCAATTTAATACTTGTCTGATTTATCTGATGGCTTCAGTCTGCCAACAAACAAGCACTCTGCTTTTCTCATGTGTATAGTCAGAATACATCAATACCACATTTTGTCTCTAAATGCTTGTGTACATTTTCTGAGCAAACAAATGCTTTGCAGTAATGATTTATCCATAAGATGTAATAAGTTTATAACATACAGCTTTGAATGAGGTTTGTGTCTTTACCATTTATCTTAAGCTCACTTCAGATTCTGATGAATTCTTAATGCAGATATTTGGGATTCTTTCCACTGTATATGAATGAGAAAGATTCTCCTGAGTTTTATTGCAAGTTCAATTCTTAACATTCTATAAGGAAGTGTGAACCCTGTTGCCTCATAAAACTTTTAAAGAAAATACGCCCAAATAAGATGGTTGTGTAAAAAAGGTCTAATTTCTTTCAAAATGGGGGAGTCTTTGATTTTTTGTTTTTATGTGCACACTTTTAAATATATTTCAGAATGTTTCCCCATTTTTAAGATTGTCTGAATCATGAATTGTAGAAATGTAGTTTGTAGAAAGATTAATATTCCAACCATTCTGAATCTGCCAAACTGTGGTCCCAATTCCCATCTGAAATCCTAAAATTTCCTTCAAGATGTGTGTGTGTGTGTGTGTGTGTGGAATTCCCTACCTTTCAGTTGAGAACTTCTGGTCTACATGAAGATTTCCTCACAACAGAAAAGTTAACTGTATAATTAATAACTTTATCCTTCAGTTTAATCTTATCATCCTTTCTCTATTTACTAAGTTTAGCTTCATTCGATAAAAGACCAAATGAAGGGAAATAAAGGTTGGAAGATTTTGTTTAGTCCAGTCTTCAAAGTACCGTATCCTGCATCACTTAAAATTTAGGGTTGAAGCCCTAGACCTAAACATCAACTATAGACTCAAGTGGGAAATGTACACCTAACAAGCAGACAATGCTATTTGACAGCATATAGGACTATACTGTTTCTGTTTAATATTCCCGTATGGCTTATAGCCATTCACATTGAGTCACCAGTTTTCATCCAATCACCAAAGTTAAGCAATGTTGAGACATGGTCAGTACCTAGATTGGTGACTGGTTGGAATATCAGGTGCTGTAAGCTTGGATGTATGGGTGGTGTGAGGGATAATGGCTTGGAATAAGAAATTGGAGAGCCAAATTGGTTGAGTTCATTACATTCACTTATGCACAAATATTCTTGGGAAAGGTACAATTCTATCAATTATCCTCCCCGCTATGGGTTAAATAATAGGTTAGATTGGATCTTATGGCTTTGGTTGGTAGCTAGTGTACTGCGGAAAGTAATGGCAGTCTACTGTATGAATTTTTGTGTGAAGTCAATCATGAATCGAAAAGAGATATGATTATCCAAGTGTGCATCACTCATGGCACCTCAGGAAGGAATTACTGCATTAGAATTTGATTAGGCTAAATTATTGGTAGTCAAAGGTGTCTGGGAAAAAGTTAACATACCAGATGCTTTATATCTCAGAAATATTTTTAGCCAATTTTTAAAATAAATTAGGTGAATGTTCCATATGCCTTTAAATAGTCTATTTATCTGGTATGCATTGGATATCTTAACCAAGAGTTACTGAATGTTCTAGAAGGTCATCCAACCTGTATTCATTATAATTTTCTTAATACTATGCCCCTTCAGGATGATGGTGATAATGACTCTTCACAGCGTTCTTTACTTTATCTGTGAATTGTTATGACTTCTTGGGAAAGATAGTGGAATTGTTTCCTGCTGTCTCCTCCATGGTTTAGAAATTAGTTTTTCCTCTCTTAGAATGATTACAACCCATGACCAGAGATCCCAATTTATTCTCCTTGTTAGAACATTTAATTTATTGCTGTATTAACCCTTTGTACCCTGACCAACTCTTTACCAGGGATAAAGAAAAAATGACGTAATACCCAGCCACATGTTGAATGGTGGGTAAACACTTGTGCTGTTTTTTTGCTATTGGTTGTCTTATTTTGAAGAGCCAATCAGAAAAGCCATAATATTCTGATATCATCAGATGTTATACCAACATGTGTTTTGTGCATAACATGTCACTGCTTCTTGTGCATTAAGAGAGGCAGCACCTGCTGGGTAGACTTGCACACAAAGAAAGAATTCTGATGATAAAGTGAAGGCATGTAATCATACTCTTTCCCAGCTAAGTATAATGCTTATATTTTTGTAACTATTTCTATATCTATTGTAAAACATACTAATTATTTGTGAATTTTGACTCAGGAGCTCTGGCAGAAAAGTTAAAATTGTTCAGGAATGTAGGAGGGCTTAAATGGTTAAAAACAAACCGAAAGATATATAATTAAAAGATATATAATTAAAAGCAAAGATTATAAATATGGAGGTTAAAATATTTGAAAAATGATTTTTGCCTCCAAATTGTTCAACAAAAACTTTGATTTTCTGATTATTGCTGCCATTTTAATTTCAGGCACATTTTCATCCATTTACTGATTTTGACTTACATTTATATTGTATAGATATCTGAGATATTACTAGAACTAGTGTAGTATTTAAAATCAGTTTATTTTGTTCTTAGAAATTTACAGTGCTTCTGAATCTTCAGACTGAAACTAGAACCTCAGGTCTTTTGACCCACCTGCATGCTACTATCACTATTGAGTCAAGTTTTCACATTGTCATTAATATATAAAATAAACATCTTATCAGGGTCAAAACTCCTTTGTTATGTGGTAAACAATGAAATCACTTTCAACTGAATTAGGTTTTATATTTTGCATTTCTCTTCTGCATTACTTCCAACTTTTAAATTTAAAAATAATAAAGAATGTCTTGGTAAAAAATAAAAAATAATAAAAAATTTTTTTGGAAGCTGAAAGAACTTATATAATTAGTTGTATTTCTTGTTCTTACATTTTTAACTAACAAATATTATATAAATACCAATGCAAAAAATTGGACATTGGATTTTTTTCTGTAGATCCTACAATTTTAAAAACAAAATATTTATTCTTAGTCCCTATTCCAATGTTCTAGATTCAGTAATTTATACAAGAGCATTTCTAGAATACAGTTAGACAGATGAGAAAGAGATTGACAGAATATCTGTAAAAGCCTCAAAGTTAAAACAAAACCTATTCTTCATATCATTTAAGGTTATAAAATTGCAAGTAAGACAAGTGAATTAAATGTCAAGATCTCTTTCATTGTCTTCTCAGAGGCAAGTATTACTCTTTGAATTCTTAAATAGATTATATGCTATTTTATAAGATTTACATTTTTCATGCGATAATCATATTTACTAAGTTTATTTAATAATGGCATATGACACAAACATATTTAAAATAAGAGGAAACTGACATTTAATATGGAAGAACAGAAAGATAAAAGTTAACTGATTGTCATTCCTCCCTTGTCAGAACTTGATTGAAGAATAAAACAGTAAATGTATGTAGCAACTAAAAATATGGAGGAAAAACTAATACACTGTTATTAGTAATATACTAAAGAGGGAATATCTATAAGCAGATCATATTAAGTAGAGCTTTTTTTTAAGATGCTTCTTGAAAAATAAAGTTGTCCTCTTTTATTTCATAGCTCGTAACACCATACCTAAATTGAATTGCAGTCCTTCCATTGAGTGTGCTTTTGCAAAATTTAATGTAATCTGCTTGTAAATAGTTTATGTTTAGTATATTAGTAATAACAAACTCACAATTTTCTTTTTTTTTAAATTTTATCTTTCTAATTTTCTGGTATTAAATGTCAGTTACTTGTTTTTCTTTTTAGCAACATGATTTTAAATATGTCTGTGTTATATTATCATTATTAAATTTTGTACTACAAACAAAATTTTAATGTTTATTTTAGTAGAGAATAAGGTACTATTAGTAGAAATTAGTCTTTTTGTTTTTTTTAAGCATTTCAACCCAAGGAAGGTGGGTGCACAAGGATTTACAGAGTGTGAGCAAGAGTAAAGAGGTATGATGGAAGAAAGGATGAAGCGAAGGGCAGGGGATAGGTCAGGGCATCTGGAGATGTCGATTGACATTGCATTTGAATAGTTGGAGATTATAGCTATCAGGGAAACAAGTTATAGGAAGGGAATTCCACAGACGGGAGGTGCAAGACATGAAACTATTGGAGTAGAAGAGACGACCACATTTGACCGTTTCGGCAGTGAAAAGGTAGGACCGTGATGCCAACCTAGTAGCACACTTAAGTTCATGCATCGGAACAGTTCTTGTGAAAATATTTGTAGAAAAGAGAGAGAGAGAGAGAGGTGACAGCATGTCTGTGAGAGAGTGACTGTAGATGAGATGCCAGATCAGAAAAGAAAGCTTGTGTTGTCTTCATATTCCAAATGGCAACTGCCTGCATGTGCCCCAAAAACCAGCATAAAGTTCTGGCTATTATGCGGTGTCAAACACCAGCTTCAGTTGGATATTCTTCTTATGAGCATTTGTTTCAGAGTAATTGTTAACATGCTTATCTCACAAGCAATTATAATGGAGTTCAGTCCTCACTTGTTGCTTCACAAAGCTTCATTCGAAAATTGGCTTTGTGAAGCAAATATTTATTTTGTAAAAATTATCTTGGATAATATTTGGTCATGGATCTTGTGAAAAGTCATATCTTTACAGAGACAACAATAGAGGATGCTTTGTCATGAAGTAAATGGTTAGCAAGCTTATCTTACTGATCATTAGTAGTGATTTCAATTCTCATTTGTGGACTTGTGCCAAAACTAAGCTAAGTTTAGTAAATAAATATAGGTAATTTTATCACTACCCATATACAAATGTGTGTGCAGTTTCCACCTCCCACTTGATTCTGTGTTACATTGAAATATCAACAACCGAAACTTGGGGAAAATAAGTTATTTGATATCAGCAGTTGAGTCAGTTCAGTTTCAGTCTATTTTATTAAAAAAAAGATTAAAATTAAATAGAAATTTAAAAATGATGATGTATCAAACTTAAATTGAAGTACTCGTATTCAGAGAAAAAAAATTGTTAAGAATGAAGATTTTATAGCAAACCAAAATCAGTTATTGAAATATGATTTACTGGAAAAAAATTTGGTAATTACACGTTAAGGTATTATGCTAAAGATTTTCCTCAGTCTAACTTGACATTTATTTTGTATAGTTTTTTTTTTTTTACTAATATGCCTTCAATATTACCTTTTTTCTTTGAAGTTGACTGAAATTCTTTAACCAGAAAAATTTGAAAAACATTACCATTTGCATTTTTAAAATGATTTTATAAGTGTTGTTGTTTCTAACAATGATATTGGTAGAATATAAGCCAGTTTGTGATCCTTCATTTACAATGTTTTTGAAAGAATATACACATACTTACATAAAAATAAATATATATGTGTGTTGTAGTATACCTACAGATGATAATGGGTATGTCCCCATTCACATAAATACAGTAGCAAATACTGTCTGTTGGTCTCCAGTTGGAGATTCATTGTGGAATTCACTTGACTCAATTTTAGCAGTTGACTACTACTTCTACACACTGCTGGTGAATCTTATATGTGTTGTTCTTGTCCTAAGTATTATCATTCATTACCAACCTTCATTTGTTTATTCTATTCAGTAACCTTTCCTAGATTACAACAATATATATGCATGCTTAGGCGTAGATGCAGTAGAGAAAATATTTACCTCAAAATTATAAAACACATGTTTCATATTTAAAATAAAAGTAAATATGAAGAAAAATTTCAACAAAAAAACTCATAAAAAACTATGAAAAATATATTCAATACCCAACACAAATAGCAGAAACTAATACTTTTTGATATAACAATATTATATATAATGTTTTAGATCACTTTTTATGGCAGATATTCTTCAGTCATCAATAACATCAATTTCAAAGCTGATAAGCATGGACACAAATCTTTAATTGGGTTCATATACATGTTTGAACTATTTCAACATTGATTTTCTCATTTTTAAACTACTGGGTTGTTTGGACAGTATGCTTAGCATTGTTGACTTATATAAGGAGGTTCTTGTTCAAGATATCTTAGTACACATCTTTATTCTTCCTACAATTATGTGAAGTTATACATGAAATGAAAAATAGTCCCATACCATTTCATTATTGCCTCCATTCTTCACAATCAGCGTGGTAGTGATCTCTGGCTTGACTTCTTCTTCCAAATTTGATAATGTGAACTGAGGTCAAATAATTCCATCTTGGTCACATCAAACCAAAGAATATCATTCCAGTAAGTTAAACTTCAAATGTGCAACCATGTGTGATTTCTTCAAAAGCAGTACTTTTCATACTCTACAAGATCGTAAGCCATATTTCCATAGCATGTCATTGACAGCTTGAGATATAACTCCTGTCCCAGGTGTTTGGAGATCTTTTACCAAATCTTTGCAAGTAATCCTTGACTGTTTCTTAAACATTCTTACAATCTTACTTATAGAATGTCTGAAACTTTTTAAAGTTAGCTCACTGTTGAGCCATGGTTTGTTCGTTAGCAAACCAATGGTGCACAAGTAAGTTTGTAGCTCTTTACAAACAGCTTTGTAACCTGTGCAATAAAAACTATTACTTGTGAGATCTGGAAAATATACTTTGGTTTTCAGCATAATGATTAGTAGTTAACTGATACATCATACAATCATCCTAATAATGTTAACTTGAATAAACTTCAGCTGTTTCAAATTTACCACAAATAAATTGACATTGTCCAGCAGTATTAATTTATTCCTTTTCTAAGTGGGTTATTAAATATTTTTGTTATGTCTTTTTTTTTAAATATGGCTTTTATATTTTTTCTTACAAATGTATTTGTTGAAAATATTTTTATTATATTTACTATTGTGAACATGAAACCTATGTGTACATTATTTTTTATGCATATAAATATAGGTAAATATTGCAATAAACTGTTTCTTGTAATGTACATTAAATATATTTCTTTCAAATGTGCCTCTCTTCATATATGCTATATATATATATATATATATATATATATATATATATATAGTAATCAATCACATGTATATAATACAAGTAATATGAGAAAGATTTCAATGTAAAATAATAAAGTATCTAATTACCAAATACAATTAAAATACATCAACAACAAAGAAGTAAAGAGTTAACGGAAAGATTATTGATTACTTATCACTTAATACACGACTGCGTAGAGCTGCTAAGAAAAGTGTAATTTGTCTTGGAACATGGGAAACTTGACTTTAATGTCCGGGTTAACACAATAGTCAACATGTAATAGTAACCACCCAGTCAGTGGTATGATATGTCTATTTATAGTAAATGGTGGTTTACATTTTCATTGTCTAGAGATTCCCATTCAAACTTTGGTATCAGCAGTGATACTATTCATTCACATATATATGTGTGTGTATGTGCATGTGCGTATGTGTTTGCCATCATATACACATATGCAGATAGATTCATACACAGAAACACACTAATGCCAAAATGCACATATGTAGGTATTTCAATAAGTTTGCCGCCTAATTATGGGGAAGAAGCATTTTTTTTTCATAAATAATTATTTTTCAGCATAATGTTTTTAATTATCAATACTCTTAACCAAACACTTTATAGATTACATAGACTGAGCCTTATCCAGTGAAAATTTCTAATCAGAATTCAGCTTGTAACTTTCTAAGGTTACAGACTTATTGATTCACTGTTGTATAGACAAAAACAATCACACACTTACATAAATGCACCCACAGACACTAAGCAAATCCATAAACCTTCACAAAGGTCACACACACAGACACATCTTCACATAAATATTTATATTGTTGATATTTGGATATACAGCAAAATAAATTGGTAAGAAAATTCTGGAGAAATTAGCCAAATAGCAGGAATAAAACAAACAATTGGATAAAACTAGTGTAGATAATATCAGCTGGCAATAAACAGCTTGAACATCTAACATAAAAGTTTTAAAAAAAGCAATCGTCAAACTATCATTAAATAAAGATATTTGTATGTTAATAATGTCACTTTATCACAAAATAACAAAAGCTGAATTATATTTTTGCTTTTCTACAACATCTGTTCAAATTTTGTTTTTATTCCAGTTTCACATTTACAATAAGAATACACCATGATTAATGGTAGCTGATCAGTTGAGGCTGCAAACTAGCTTGTTCACAATCAACTCTTCATTTCTGTGATAAACTCTGTCCAAATTTCTTGCTAATGAAAAGAAAAAAAAAGATATTTTTTTCATCTTTTTTGTAAGCTCTCAGACAATAACACATTTCCATTTTGATTTCTTGAACTTGTCTCAGTTTTGGCAATGACTGGGATGCAGACAACACTTTTCTTTTGAAAAACAGAGATTCTAATATATCAAAGGATTTGGTGTACTTGCTGATTCTTAAGAATATTTTCTGTTGCTGCAAGAACGTGTGTTTGTGTGAGACAGTTTTTTCAGTTTTAACAGATGAAAAACAACAAAATCTTTCTCATTCTCCAGTACAGAGCCAAAAACTGGAATATAAAAATCAATAGCTTATTGCTGTAGATATTTAAACTGCTTGGATAATGTGTACAAATAGGCTTTTTTTTTAAGTATTTAAATCAGTGCTTCCGAAACTTCATTACCTTAAAACACATATGAATACATATGTGTGTGTATTTTACTATATGCTAAATAATTTTTACATCTAGTTTTGAAATATATAAATAGGGTATATTTAGGCAGTAAGTATTTATTCTGACAACTTTGATTCAATAGAATGAAAAAGTGCATCTGTTTAATTTTTCATTGTATTTTTCACATTTTTGAATAAGGTGTTGTGTTATTAGGACTGAAATTGTTGATAAACTATCTGAAGTTCATATTTGTACTGTTCTTTTTCCAGATGTCACCATCTTTTGCTGTTCTTTCTCCAGATATTACCATCTTTTGCTGTTCATGGGTAGGAATGGACTATTACCCGACCAGGCTGTGTGTTGGTAGGGTCTTGCAGCACCTGGTATTCCCAAGTGGTCACCAGTCTATGTACTGACCCGGTTGCTTAACTTTGGGGATCATACAAAAAAAAAAACAATGTTTCAACATGATATGACTGCAAGTCTCATGTATATCTAAACATACACATTCACAAAGTCATTTTAAGTTGAATTGTATTGAAAATTATTGAAAGGAAACTTTGTACTTTAGTTTTGTTTCTATTGTGGATGAAAGTAGATTTTATGCTGTTTTAAAAACTGGATTTAAACATAACTTCATAAACTACCAGCTCGACCTAAGGAAATTCCACAGAGATTAACAGATAAGATTATCCATTAGCTCAAGCCTTGGCTCAGCTTTTGTCTGTATCTTCTCATTTTATCCCTTCCAATCTTCAATTTTTTTAACCTCAATATTATAAAATTTAGATTAACTTTATGGTTCATCTTACAGCCAGATTGATTTTGAAGGTTAAATAAAATTAATTCTTAAACAAAGCATAGATTTTTCTTAATAACTGTAATTTTATGAATACTACTGTTACTACTTGCTGCATGGTTGGGACATCAGTGACTAAACCAGTTCCCCCACCAGGCTTTTATGATAAGGACACTGGCTTGTTCCCCAGTAAAATTAAAGACAAAACTTTCTTGCAGAGTCAATTGTTAATTAGCACTATGGAGTAAACTGGACTCCATAGCTATGTATACAGCCATTGTGGTAATGACACATCATCACTGAAGTCAACTGTCAGGGTGGAAGGTTCCCCCAATGGAATGAACAGCCATATGACTGTGAAGAAGACAAACCTTCAAGTTAGAAAATATTGTCTGTAGTTTAACCTGAAGAGGGATAAGCTCAGCCATGTCTATTTCCCTAAGACACATTATACATGAATCAAGACTTCTCCAGCTTTCAACCACATTATGTGGAGGGATCTGGTCAGCTGCTCAACTGTGCAATGACCCTATGGGGATGATGATGATGATGATGATGAATATCTTCATAAATCTTTGTATTTTTCTCTGCAATTAATCAGTTATCGAAGATAATTTCAGATTTATTTTTATTATCTCTATACACTGCCTGCAATGTCTTACTTATTCTATCATTCAGAGTGGAATAATGATTAGAAAGTTTAGTCTTATTGAATGTTACTACTAGGTAGAGAGTTCAATCCTCACTGAGGGCATCATACAAAATTTGACTTCAACTGAATGAGGGTTTACATGTTATAAAAACAACCAGCCAATTTCCAAGCTATTGGCATACACTGTAATTTTCCATATATTTTGTTAATATACAATTAATATGTTCACTATTTTCTTTCCATGGCCTTCTCATATTTGCTCAACACATCATAATTTTTCGACTTGTACTGAGAAATTAATAAATAAAAAAGCAAACTTAATGATTTTAAAGCTCAGATCAGGTAATTTAAACTAATTCACTTTATTAATCTTTTGATACCTTGTGATTACAATTTATTGCAAAACAGAAAAGTCAGAAAGTAATTTTTGCAGCTAATTGCATTTTACATACTCTTGTTTGTACAGATTTTTTTTTTCTTACCTTCACTTGACTCATTATGATTTGATACTCAGGGTTAGCCTATTTTCCATCTTAGAAAGCATTTGGATAAGTTTCCTGGTTTTAAAATGCAAGAAAAAAAATTAATTTTATGTATTTTTTTTCTTAGCAATTTAAAAAATTTTGATAGATATTTTTCTTTTGTAAGCCTTTCATTGAGCCATAAAAGTAGTTTTGTTATTCGTAGTTTTCTTGTTAGTAATTTTGTAAAAATGATTGGGAAATCTGCTGTTCTTTTCTTGTTGATCTACAATGTTTTTTTTTTCTTGTGGTGAAAAACATGTGAATGTGTGAGAAGAATCTTGTATGTCTATTCTATTCAGTGGTGACAAGAACACCATCTTTGTCTCCTTCGTGAAGAGCACTTACTAGTACATAAGTGTCTGCAGTTTGAAAGAATCTTGAAAGAAAATGAAAACAGACATACAGGTGAAAGGAAATAAAATCTTGTTAACAGTTCTGGCTTTTATTTGTGTGCCTGCAAGGTTATCTGGCATTACCTAGATTCAAATGACATCTTAAAATTAGAAATTACTAGTAGCGTTTCTTTAGTCATTTTATTTTGTGATTCATATATATATATATATATTGGTTGTCCTCTGAATATGAAGATGACGCATTGTATCTACCTCTCATCTGTGAACTCAGAGGTGGCTCCGCAACCCCAAGCTAGAGGCACAGTCTCCCTAACGGTATTACTTCGATTCAAATGACATCTTAAAATTAGTAGTAGCATTTCTTCAGTAATTTTATTTTGTCATATATATATATATATATATATATATATATATATTTTATTAGTGGTACAAAACTTAATAACCACCATAAACAGACAAAATTTATTTTTAATATTACCACATATGATAACAATTAAAAGGAAAAAAAATGAAAAAGCGTGCTAGCTAACTGGTTTTGAACCTCACTCAACAGAGCTAAATTGGGTTTTAATAAATAGGTATACATTATTAATAAAGGAATAGAGAATGTGTAGAAAAAATAATTTAAATGAAAATCACTTGGAGGCCAAGGACAAAATTTTTTCAGAGAGAAGGTTTCATAGATAGAATGTAGATGGCCTCCAATATTTTATATATATATATATATATATATATATATATATATATATATATATATATATATATATATATATAACAAGACAGGTTGGCATGCAGTAACAGTTAGTCTGGTTGATCATTTCTACTGAGTAGTGGGTTTGATGCTCTCTGGTTGTCTCATACAAAATTGGACATTGAATAACTCATCAAGTAAAATCAGTCATTCAAACCAATGCATTTTTATGGGAAAATCATCTGCAATACATTTTTATAATAAAATCATCTTTTTATTTTGTACATTCAATCATATATATATATATATATATATATATACAAAATTAAATTACATCATCATGAATCTATTTCAATTTGGACAAGAATAACATCCATGTAATATAGTTGGATTACAGCTAATGATGAAATCTTCAGATCAATATAGGCACGTTCCAAAAGAATGAGTTAATCAACAATGCTCATCCACCATGTTAATACTCTGCATATCCAGCAATATAAAAAATCTTTTGCAATGCATTTTCCTAGTAAAATCATTTGCAATGCATTTTCCTAGTGAAATCTTTTGCAATGCATTTTCATAGTAAAATCATTTGCAATGCATTTTCATAGTAAAATCATTTGCAATGCATTTTCATAGAAAAATCAGTTGCAATGCATTTTCATACTAAAATCTTTTGCCACTCATTTTCCTAGTAAAATCAGTTGCAATGCATTTTCATACTAAAATCATTTGCAATGTATTTTCATACTAAAATCATTTGCAATACATTTTCATAGTAAAATCATTTACTATGCATTTTCATAGTAAAATCATCTGCAATGAATTTTCATAATAAAATCATTTGCATGCACCTTAGCATGAGTTTAATCTTGACTGATTGTCTTATAAAAAATTCAATATCAAATATTACAACAAAGGTTGCTATATTGTAAAATCAACCAACCTAATTCAACATTGTAAATATGGAAAGATAAATGTAAAATCTGAGATGCATTCATAAAATATATGTGTAAAATCTCTTCATCACTGACAAAAGATTGAAATGTTGTATCAATTCTCAAATATTGTCATATTCATTCTTTTGTCTTCATCATTTGTCATGAGATTTCAGGCTGTGTACTTTCCTTGAAGCCTGATAAATGTCCCAAATAATAATCTTCAGGGCTAATGGAATATTCTATCTTCATTCTTTGCTTTTTATCACATGTGGTATACTTCATTAGGATTTAAAACTGCAATTACAAATCATTCTTTCTTCTGCATATCCTCTGGGCTGGTTTAATCCCAGATAGCCTCAGCTCAGTGATTGAGCACACAATTCCAGGGAATGATAAATTTCACACTTAGATCAATTTAGCAATGTTCAACACAACAACACTGTGAAAGTAGAATTTAGGAGCCTAAAGCTTTTATTTTTTTTGCAGGTGAAACTTTTAAATTATAATTTTCAAATGATAGAGAACTAAACAGGCAAATAAGTAGATTACCAAATTGCTAGTTTATTTCGCATTGAGTACCTTCTACTCAGTCAGTCAGTTATGTGCCACCTGTGATACACACTTAGGTGATCATATATCTTTCAATACATGACTGATAAGGCAGATTTTTTCCTGCAGTAGGTTGCCATTTCTTTCAGTATGAAATATGAGGCAGATCTTAAAAAATATTTATTAACTTTAGGTTAGTTTCAAACAAAGCAAAATGGAATTGGAATTTGAAATCTGATTTTGCTGGGCAAAACTTCCAAATAAAAAAGATGCATTAAGTCTCAGCAGTCAGAATCTTAGCATTTTTGCATTTCTTCTCTCAACTCTGTTATTGGTTAAAAGGGCAGAATAGACTGGATCAATTGAAATTTTAAAAAACCAATAACATTTTTACTGTTGGATATAAATAATTGTTACAAAATAAAATTCTTACATTTACCTTGATGAAGATCATCAGAAGATGAAACAAGTCTATATATATATATATATATATATATATATATATATATATATATATATATATACATATATATATATATATACACACACACACAAACCTCTCATCTACAGACTCCCTATCAATGGAGTTTGGATGCAACAGATAAAATCTCAGGCAAAATAATAAAAATCTGCCAGAAAAAAAAACTTTCAAATTGTCAGTGATGTATTTCAAAGTTTGCCAACTTAGCTGAATGAGTCATATTAGTTCTCAAAGTGACTTTTGGTGGGCCTTTCAATTGTAAACAAAGATGGGTATACAGTATATAAGATACGATATATTAGCATGTGCATGAAAAAGTAGTTGTGAGAAATCTATTATTTTTGTTAGCTTGATTAATATATCTCTATTTAAGTATGTATTTATTTATGCCATATATACATCTTTATAGTATTTACATTATGACAATAACTACTGGTAGTTACTATAGTGGTTTTATAATTAAAAAAATAACCCCTTCCCATCTACAGACAATCGGCTTTAACAGAGCCCCCTTCCCCCATATTAGTCCATTAATGAGAGGTTTGCCTGTATGTGTATATCTATCTATCTATCTATCTATCTATCTATCTATATATAGTATAGAATTGGTGTAGATGGAATGAAATTCCAATGACCAAAAACACTATTCATAAAAGAGTGCTCAATGCAGAGTAGAGCAAATATTATTTATTCAACACCGTCACTTGAGAAGACACCAGAAGTGTTGAAACACAATGGCTATTTTTGTAGTGATGTTATACTATGTTTATGCTATAATTTTTGAATAAATAAATTATATATATATATATAGACAAAAGGAAAACATAACTTGTTTTGTCTTCTTGTACATATGGATATAGAAGTCAATATTGCATGACAACTGTTAATTTTATGACTCAAGTGATCTTCAAACTATGTTGATGTTTCTCTCCACATAGTATTATCTATAATTGCTCTCTCCAATATTGAGCACTTTTTCTTCATAAATTTAGCAACTTTTATACAAATTTAAATGTCTGCACTGGCTATCGGAAACAGTGAGCAACTTACTAGAGAAGTTTGAGTAAATTATTGACAGAAAAAGTGTCAGAAAGTCAGAAGAATTCCTTAGAGCAATAAAATATAGGAGGAAATACCAGGTACTGTAAACTTGGATGTGTGGGTGGTGATAATGACTCATCATTGTTAATTGGAGAGCTGAGTTCCAATTCCAGTTGGCTTTGTCATATTCATTTACACTCAAATACTCTCGGTAAAAAATCCACCTGTTATCCATCCAGTTATGAGTTAATTTGTAAGATGTATCACAAAATCATTATTACCTGTAAAAAAAATTCTTACAACCTAAAAGTATTTTTTAGCTTTAAGTAATCTGCAATGGGTTGATAAGCTGTTGAAAATGAATCAATCAAAATCTAGTTGTAGAATTTTGTTTTGTAGAGTCCAGAAAGGAAAAAAAGAGAAAGAGATTAGCCGATATGCATCACTTTATTTGTTGTTTAACTAGTATTCTTTTTTGTTATTAAAAAGGAAAAATATAGCTGTATTTATAACTTAGTATTTCTGTCCATGGATATTTTAATAAGCATTAGCGCTATAAATTAACTTTATTCAATAGTTTTCTTTTTTAATTTACATACATATAAACAAAAGGATATGTGAATAGGTAAAAAAAAAATTGACAATGAAAATTACATTTAAAAAATCAGTTGTTTAAATTTTTGAATTTTATATAATTCTATTTTGATTTGTCTACCACACATAAACATATTGGGATTTCTTTTGTATATTTATAAATATAAATAAATTCTATTCGCAGGTTAATTTTTAAACCCTAAGCTATTTGGCATTCTTCTTGCCTAATTGAATGGGGCTTTGTTTCATGCATCTATTTCATATTTTTAATTTTTTTAAGGGCTTTTATCTTTTATTTTTCAAAGTAGATATAATTGCATTAAGTGCTACTTGCTTTTATTTTCTAATGTTCTTCTTGGAAATGAATTCTACAAGATAGATAATAAAAAAAACCCAAATCTGCTTGTGATTACAACTCTTTTCTCTCTTCAACATTTAATCATTTTAACATGAACCAGCACATTTGTAAATGAATTGTAACTAATGGCCACAAGTAAGAAATTATCACACAACTATTTTTTCTGTGTTTAAACGCCTGCTTGCACACGAAAAACCTCTATAAAACCAGTGTATTATTTATGTGAATTGCATTTCACTTGATTGAGCTGGCTGACTTTTGCACATCATTTTTAAAGTGATAATGAAGTAGTCATAATGTGTTGAAATTGTTGTCAAGTTGTTTATGTGTGCTTAACAGGTAAAACTGTTCTTTATCTTTTGGGCTTTCCTTCACTGATACAAACTGGCTTTTGTTACTGACAATTATTGCTTAAAAATTCTTTATTTTCTTTTTGTCTTTCTATTTTCTTTATGAGAACAGTTTTACTTCATTAACACTTTCACCAAATGACTCATACTGAAAGAACAATTGAAGAATTCATTCATTTTTAAATTTTGTGCTTTCACTAAGACTGTTAGTCATGGGTAACAAGCAAAAAAGAAAATACTACTAGAATCATCAAAGGAGGTGAATATATTGTATTTTTCCACCTATCATTTTTTATTCTGTTCAAAATGCCTTGAAAATTTTTGCATATGCCAAATACCTGATGATTGAAAAATGTACCATTCGAAACATTGGTATTCAAGCATTAAAAATGATGAAGCCACTTTTGATTATTTTTAGTATAATGGAAATATCTAATTTCAGACAACATTTGTATAATTCAAGCATAATAATAACTAGCATAGTACCCATAAAAAATGATAGGATTATTTATGTAATGTTTAGGGAATTCTGGCAAGGATTAATGTATCGGCGCTCTGTTTGAAAAATGTTAGACACATACACACACACTCTGACAAAAGTTTTTAATTTAAGATTTGTTTGTTTATTTTTTTATTTAGTTCAGATGATTTTCCTGATTTTTGGACATATTTGAATATATATGGTTCAATGTTTTCTGAGCATTACATTATCACATAATTTTATGATATTAATAAGGTTGTATTATATTGAAAGGTATGCACAGTGTTTGATTGGTAGTTTTCAAACACCATATCTTCATGCATCAATAGGTGACATGGAGGGTATATTCAAACTCTACCCAGAAACCAGAACAATGTCCTGAATTGAAAGAGGAAAACATTTAAATGAAGAGCATTCATTGCTCTTTCAGCAAACATGCATAAGGGAGAAATTAAGGAATTACTGCCCAAATACTTCCTATATATATATATATATATATATATATATATATAATAGCTGGCCACTTGGTTTAGAGGATACCTGTCTACTAGGACAGCTAGCCAATCCCTATTGCAGATGCTCACTCAGGTACATTTGTGTATGTTCAGCACCCACCTGTGGTTTATACTGCAACTATGCCGAGCAGACCTTAGTTACAGTTTCTGAGAGAGAGCGTGTTATCCAGCATGATCAACCCTTGGTCACAATAACTTGTGACTTTGTGCTAGCACAGCTATCAATGGCCCATCTTTGTTCCTTCTACCTAATTTCACTCACAAGGCTTGGGCCAACTTGTGGTATGGTTTTCAGGCACTTTCCAAAGATTTATTTATATATATATATATATATATATATAAAACACTAAGATATATTTAATCATTTCCAAGATACAATGATTCAAAGCTTAATGATTAGAAATGATTAAATATAATTAAATACATCTTAGTGGAATTCTCTAAGGTTTTTATAACACTATTGGATTCTACTTTGAACAATAAGAATGTATTTAGCTCTAAGTTGAAATGATGATCCTGCTTGTTGTTGTGAACTCCTGATCAATTTTTCCTCTCTACTGTTCACTTTTTAAAACTTATTCACCATTCTATTGATGGTTCTTAAATATATATATATATATATATGATTCCAAGATCATTTTCTAACTTATTATTTGCTCTCTCTAACCGTGTCACCTTCTGTCCTGGAGTAACAAAGTGCCTCACAGGTTTCATGTATGATTTCATTTTCAAATCTTTTTTTCACTGCTCTGTGGACTATCATAGCTGAAACTCTTCTCTCATGTGCCAAATGTCTTATGGATTGAGTTGGAACTTTTCTAATTGATCTCTTTAGCTCTAAGTTGAAATGATGATCCCTCTTCCTGTTATGACCTCCTGATACAGTTTTCCTCTCTACTGTTCCCTCATTTTTAAAATTATTCACCATTCTCTTGATGGTTCTTGAATGGACTTTGGAGTTTGAAGCCAGTGTATGAATGTTGGTACCATTACTGAAGGCCTAAATGATCTTTTTCCTCTCACCATTGCTCAGTTGGAAAGACATAGTGGGACTGACACGAAACAATTTTAATATACTCTCTTTCTAGCTGGATAACTCAAAGGGTTTTTCAGGGATTCTTACAAAAAATGGTGTCAAGAGGGCTAAGCATCTTATCTAAAAAACTGAAAAGAAGAAACTCAATTAGTATAGTGGTTTTTAGATATTAAACATTTTATGGGATGGACAATTATCCCATGCTGTTGCAGTCAGTGTCCTGAATTGAAAGAGGAAAACATTTAAATGAAGCAGTCTGTGTGTGTGTGTGTGTGTGTGTGTGTTATATATTATATATATATATATATATATATATATATATATATATATATATATTTAAAAATAAATACATTTTTTTTCCTCATCATTCAATGCTATTTTACTGCATTTGGCAATTGTCTGGCACAAATTACAAACTGACTATAATAATACCTCAATATTTATAGTCTACTGGTAAAATAATAGACCAGTCCATTTACATGTGAAAAAAATAAATTGCTATAAAAATGAATTGATTAAAAAAACAACATATAAAAATGGACTCACCCATCATTTTCAATGTGTGAGGGTTCAACAGTTCAGTTCTTATAACTGAACAGCCAGACTACTTGTACATATAAGTTGATTATAGCGGTTAAGGCTTGTGCAGAACCACACCAACTTTTCAAAAGAACTAAATGCAGAGAACTGGTACACATAGCATGTCACAAGGTCTCCAAACAACCCTCATCAAAAAAAAAAAATGAGTATATATATATATATATATATATAACAACAGAGTTAAAAGAAAAAAATGCAGATAAAAGGAAAAGAGAAAGGATTTAAGCAAAAGACAGACCCATTTGCTGTCTTGAGTTGTATTACTCGTTTCATCTTTTAAAGTGAGTGAAGATTTAATTTTTCTCTTGGAGTATGATGTACACCTTATGCAGTTTTGTAAGTAGAGACTGTAGTATTAGCATAGCAATAGTCAGATGCATATAATTTTGATCTGGTATCAAATCTGAAAAACTATCAAAAATATAAAAATGTACTTTGTAAATTTTAACTTTTTTCAATGTGAAATTTTACAAATTTAATTCACTTTTATAACATATTATTCCTTTAGTTTTTAGTCTAGTATCCTATCCTCACGTGGTGGAGTAATGAATAGTGGCTCAGATTGAGGAATCTGAGAACCAAGTTCAAATTGCAGTCAAATCCATTTCATTCACTTATGTGCTAATACCCTTGGAAAAAGTGTAAATCCTCTTCTTCTCCCCTCCACCAGCTTTGGGTAAATAGCAGGCCAGACCGGGTTCTACAGCCTTTGATGGCAACTGGTCTATCACAGAAAGAAATGGCAACCTACTGCAGGAAAAAAAAAATCTACCTTGTCAGTCATATATCGAAAGATGCATGATTGCCTATGTGTGTATCACGTATGGCACATAACTGAACTGATCCTCATCTTTCTTGTTTTTGTCCTTAAATAGAGTCTTATTAAATCTAGTTAAAGTAGTGGTGCAAGAGATTCTGTTCAAATGATAATGCTTCTCAAAAATATAATACTAGAAACCTGAGGCATAGATCAGCAGAAAGGCTGAAATTGTAGCAAGAAAGAAGAGGAAATGTTTAAATAATTCCTAGAATGATGACTTCTTTATCAGGTGATAGGATTAAACTCATTAAGTTTGGAAATAAGTCAATCTCATGAACAAAGTTAATGAAATCGGATTTGTTCCCAAACATAAGGAAACCATGAAATCTTACTTTTTGGAAGCCTTCAAACTTTCTACCTTTGCATTTTATTAAATTAAACCAGGGTATTTTTGTCTTGTGCATTCTGTTATGCACAAAAGAGGCATTTTTGCTTTTGATCTTAAAACCAACAACTTCACTCTTTAACTTGAAGCTAATAAGCTTTATAAATGCAGAGATTAGAATATTGAACAACTGACCTCATGGCCTCCATTCACTTTGTCTTATCATTGAGCTGTTACCATCACACTGAAAAGACGTTAGTGTTAATTTTATAAAGACAAAATTAATAGAATAAGCAGCTTTTTTTGAATTGAATTAAGAAAAATTCTTTTTATCACAGTGTCAAAATTGTAGTGCTAAAATTCCAAATATATTTATTTATTTGAAAACAAATTAAATATCTGAAGATGTTCTCAATTTCGGTTGCCATAAAAAATAATCAAAATAGAAGACATTTCCTTTCATCATGCATTTGAATAAAATTAAATTTAAAACAAAAATCTTTACTATTTTAAAAACATAATAAAAATATCTAACATAAAATAAAAAGATCTGATAGCTTTTCTATACAGATCTTTCTAATTTGTGAAAATTATATTTTCCCATTAACATTGTATCTAGCCTTTACAGAAAATAATGCAAGTTGAAAGCAGCTTGTGATATTAATCTGTTTAAAACATTCATTTTTCAATCAAATAAGAAAAGGTTAACACATTCCCGTTTCATTTTAATATCATTTCAGGAGACAAACATTCCCAACTGATTTGTATTGATCCATGAAATTGATTTTGTAAATTTCTGAGTTACAATGGTGATATCATAATCCAGAGTTATTTGAAAAAAAAAATGGTGAAGGAGAATTAAAACAAAATTTGGAAATATAAAAGGGATTCTAAGAGAAATAGATTTAAGTTGATTTGGTCGTAAAAGTAATAAATATGAAGAAAATAGAGACTTCTTTCTTTTGAAGATATTTGTGGCTTTACATTAAGGATTATCCTATAATACTTGAGGATCTTTCTGAAATGAATCAATGTGTGACTGCACTTAGTTTTCAGAGTTGATTTTATTTTATTCATACTTTTTATGTATAATTCTAATGAATTGAATGTATCTCGGCAACCATTGTTTTTGTTAAAGACAACAGACACGTTATGCTTATTTTTCATAAGTTTTTCATGCTAGTAGATTAGTTTGTGTATATTGGTGTTGTAGGTGTAAAGAAGCAGTCTCCAAATCTTGCTAACTTTGCAAGATGGTTTCTGTCATTATCAAGAAAGAAAGAAATTAGATGTTTGGTCGTATTCATCTTTGTCTCTGGTATAATTTTCAATTTGTGTTGTCATATAAGCATGATATTTTTTTAAATTTGAAACTCTGGTGTTGGCCGACCAAGATGAAGTGTGAATTCTAAGAATTTGAATGCATCTTAGAATGTTTATTTCAAAATCATGATTGACTTGATTGAAGTGAAACACAGGTTGCTGATAAATGCTTTTCATTGTCGACATTTTTAATGCTAAAAATAATAATAGTAATAATATTACTGTTATTATTCTTTATTATTTATGCTTTTTCTTGTTGATTTAACATTTTACTTTTTTTATTTATAACTCTAATCCTGAGAAATACAACTTTGTCATAACTGTCAGTTGTTGTTAGGTTCTACATTTCCTCTCAGTTGATTTATTGCTAGGATAAAAGAATAAATCTTTCTTTTTTTCACATTTAATAAAAGTGTCTATTGATTGTAAACCATTTATGATTGTGAGTGCTAGCTTGTGTTGTTACTTATTTCATCTGTCATTGGGAAATAGTAATTCCTCAAGAGGTGTCTTTACAAATAAAACAGCTATTTTAACAGAAACTTTTTTGTCTTTCAAATTCCAAATAAAATGCTAGCAGTAACACATTAAACAAAAAAAAATGTTAACAAAATGAGTTATTTCATAATCCTGTATTTAAAATAATAAGTTAAGCAGGTGAGAAATTGGCTATTTGACTTAGATTCTATAAGATGATGTTTTGCTATCAAAAACTAATTCTTTTGAGCAAATGAGATACTACAAAAAATTCCGATAATTTGAAGAAAAAAAAAAGAAAAAGAATGTCATAGAAATTATGAAACAAAAAGAAACTCCTCAGTATGAACAGGAACATGAATATGATTGTGGTGGGGCTATCTAAAAAGAGAAATAGAATCTAGTATCGTTGTTGCTCAGAACAGATAACAGTATCAGAAGTAATTTATACTAAGATCAAAAACAGCAAATGTTCTCTGTTGAAAAGACATCATCATAAGAGAAGGTAGAAACAGAATAGAACAGAAAAATTGACAGAAGAGAATAAGGAATAAATATGAGAAATATAGAACTTTATATACTGATGTTAATAGTATATAACAATATGTAAAGTTAATGGTAGTTAGTGCCACTAGACCATGATATCCTGGAAATGCCTAGACTTATCTCAGTTGTGATCTAGCATCTTGCAAGTCAGTGTGAATGTAGGTTTAGCTGCTCAAGGAAAGGTCATGTGAATTATTGGAGTTCAAACAGAGCATGATAGTGGATGCTAGATGGATGGGACATTCCAATTCTTAAATTGTGGGGACATTTGGTATCCCTTGATTTGGGGTGTTGTGTGTATCAGGAATACTTGATAGAAAGCATTGCTACACACTACGGGCAGTGCAGTGAGTAACCATATTTCATTAATGACTGTAATGAGACATGTTTGGTTAAATAATCTGCGGCAAGAGAAAGCAACACTGGGTTAAAATACTGTGGTGTGTAACGCAATAATTCAACTGATGATAGCAGGTAGGCACAAAGAAAACCGGTGTCGCACGTCCAACCTTCTCACGAGCTGAAAGCCCTCTCATCTGAAACAGCAAAAACGAGCTTGCTTTATACAGCTGCGGACCGACCACGATTTGCATGCGAATCACGAGGCAACGAGATTTCGTGTTAACTGACCAAGACCGCTCGGCATAAAACGTGGGCGCCGCCATTTTGGTTTTCTTTTTTACCGTTGGAAGGACCAGAGTTTGCATACTGCGCAGATTCGAACGCGTTTCCGAGGTAGGCCATTTTCACAATTTTCCCCACAAATACATTTACATTTAATGCAGGAGGTTCCAGGCACATATCCAGATTAGTTCAGTGTTCATTAGTTTCCTTGAAATATTTGAGCAGAAGGCCCACCAGGGTGACCCTGTTAATACTAACAAGATCAAGCACAATGCCTCACCTGTGCTTGTGATGTTGGTAATTGAACCCTGAAGCAATGTGTTGTATAGTTCATTGAGTTACTGTTCAGTTGTTTTGAGTTGATGATTGGGTAATAGTATGATGCAGGCCTCATGAAGCCAAGGATCCCAAGGCTGGTGGTTGTTTCATTGTGGTGTGAGATGTATTCACATAGCATTGATTATGCCTGCTTGTCTACATAAACACATCATTAACTAGTGATCACTACATTACATTACTTTTTGACTATTTGCACCTGTTCAGGTACACTGTATACCTGAACAAGGATGGATTATTCTAGTAGAATATTGTACCATGTCATTGGGCCCAAGTTATCCAAAACAGATTTTAGTAGCATTCAGGAAACAAATTTTGTGATCACAACATTTGTTTAACATGAGCTCAACCAAGCATTTGTGATGGAGTGGAGGGGTCTAATTGCATGCACCTACAAAGATAAGGGAGTTTGGGACAGCTGTTAAGAAGATAAGGCTCAAGAGGCCTTCCAACACTTGCATAATCAATACCATGTCAGGTTCCTGCACTTTGCTGGGTTAGAGGCAGTCCTGCATAGTTCTAAATACCTACCTCGTGACTTTTGACATGTCAACATATATATTAAAGAACTTTTATAGATATGTGAATGCATCAAACTGGCCCCAAGGAAATATCAAAATAGGCATGAGAGAGAAGGGACAGAGTATGAAAAATCTGAAAATTTATATTTATTGAAGAACATCTATAGATATGAAAATGTATATAATGCAAAGTGAATGCAGCAGGCTAGCCTAAAAGAAGTTTTTACAAAAACGCATGAAAGAAAAGAGGCAGAAGATATGAGAAAGATGGAAAATATTTAAAAAAAACCCAAAAAACCTCTAGATATATGAATGTATATATCAATGGTGAGAATACATTAAGCTGGCCCAAAGGAAATATAAAAATAAGCATCATAATATAAGGAAAGTGAGATATTGGAAAATCTGCTGATAACTTTTGATCATGTAAACAAATGTTAAGATCACAAACTGGAGACTATTTTTGAATGAATAAGAATAAAAAGTACACTGGGAATTTAAGATCCAAACCAACCACATCGTCCAAGTTAATTTTCCAAAAAGAAAATCGAGTCTACTTAGTAGATAAAAATAAGCAGTCAGGGTGTTGCCCATAATAATCAGAGCTCTTGGAACTAATCTCAGAGATGTAAGATTGGAGGAACAGAAAATTCAAGGTAAACTTGAGATTGTTTAGACCATAGGAGTGCTGGGAGTGGGGAAAATATTAAGACTATTGATATTTGCTGCTACTTAATTTGCAATGACAACCATCACACATTTTTTTTTTAAGCATTTCACCCCAAGCAAGGTGGGAAGCCACTAGCACACAAGGGGTTAGAGAAAGTTGGAGCTAGAGCAAATAGGAGTGATAGAGGAAAGAATGAAGAGAAGGATAGGGGATAGATCAGGGCATCTGGAGACGTCACTTGACATTACATTTGAATAGTAGGAGATTATAGTTATCAGTGTAACAGGAAAAAAGGAAGGCGTTCCACAGGCAAGTGGTGCGAGACATGAAGCTATTGGAGTAGAAGAGACGGTTACATTTAACAGTTTCGACAGTGAAAGTGTGTGAGTGAGATGCCAGCGTAGTAGAACGCTTAAATTCATGAAGTCTGGGAACCAGCGAAAGCAGCTCATCAGAGCAATTATTATGAAAGTATTTTTAAAGAAGACAGAGATAGGCGACAGAATGTCTGTGAGAGAGCAACTGCAGACTAGATGCCAGATCAGAGCCAATTACATTGCATATCTTCTCTGGATTTTATCAAGAATCGTGAGACAAACAGAAGGGGCACCAGACCATATATGGCAGCAATACTCCATGCAAGAGTGAATGGTTGATTTGTAGATTTGAAAGATTAACTCCGGCAAGAAAAATTTCCTGGCATGGCACAGGGAGCCAACTTTCCTTGCGGTGGACAAAGCTATTGACTCAATGTATTTGTTCCATCTCAGGTCAGCAGTCAATCTAATATGAATATGTAAATATGTGAACAATGATATGAACTTTGAGGACATTACTTGAGGGTTGTATTCATGAATAATTAGAAATTAGGATGCACAATGGAGTAATGGCTAGCAGCTTAGATTGAGGAATTGGAGAGCTGAGTTCAAATTCCATTTGAATCCATTACATTCACGTACATGCTAATAACCTTGGGGAAGGTATGAATCCTCTTCTTTTCCCTTCAGCTATGGGTAAATAGCAGGACAGACTGGGTTTTATAGCCTTGGATGGCAACTGTTCTACTGTGGAAAGAACTGGCAACCTACTGTGGGAAAAAAATCTGCCTCGCCAGTCATGTATCAAAAGATAAATGATCACCTAAGTGTATATCACGCATGGCAACTATAACTGACTGAATTAGAAATTGTTACAACGACTTTGGTAGAAACATGGAAGAATTACAGCTATAAAGAAATATGGAAACTGTTCAGACTCCAACATTTTTGCTGTTAGTGAGAATACTAGGAATCTTATTGAAATTGTGGGACTGAGATGCCAACCTAGTAGCATGCTTAAATTCATGCAGTTTTGGAACCAGTGAAAGTAACTCATCAGAGCTGTTGCCATGAAAATACTTGCAGAAAAGACAGAGGGAAACCACAGCACATCTGTGAGAACGTGACTGTAGATGGGATGCCAGATCAAGACCAATCATGTTGCATATCAATCTCCAGATTTTGTCAAGGACCTCGTGATGAACAGTGGGAATAGCAGACTATATGTGGCAGCAGTATTCCATGCAAGGGAGAATGGTTGATTGATAGATTTGAAGGATGGACCCAAGTGAGAAAAACTTTCTGGCATAACACAGAGAACCAACTTTCCTTGCGGTAGAGGAAGCTACAGATTCAATGTAGTTGTTCCACTTCAGGACAGTGTGAGACCAAGCAGATGCAGAGAGGCTCTC
>CAHIKZ030000702.1:2205000-2312500 GCA_903632075.3 Acanthosepion pharaonis | reverse complement strand
CTGTTGATTCAGTAAAGGTACTGACAAAAATCTAAACCACATTCAATTCACCCAAGCTTTGCAAATTCTCTTATCTTTTGTGGAGCATCTTGTATAAAATAATGGGAAATCATTTTGAAAGTCAGTTGTAAATTTAAATATTTACAAGAGTTTGTTGAAAATTTCTGAGCCAAGCCTCAAAGACTTTAAAAAAAAATCTTCATGTTTTGTCATTTTGTTGGATTTTAGTCAACCTGAGAAATTTTCAGCACCCTATCATACTGAACTTTAGCTTTCTCACACAAGCCTATTGGGAGTAAATGGAAGATAAAAAAATAGTATAATGCCATTATTTCAAGAGGGAATGATTTATTTGTCTCAAAAATTAGCATTCATTATGCCTGAACTCAAGCACAAATTACAGATAGGAAATACATAATTATCTAAACTGCCACAGTAAAGCTTGACAATTGTACTATAACTTTATTTCTTTTTATGTGCCATGTCCTTTCAGGACATAGGTGATCATGGCTCCCCTCTACCCCTTGCAGATCTCAACAAGTTCCTTCCCTCTGCTTCCTCCCCCACACCACGTTCTGTCATCCGCCTGCCCAAGTCAGGTGTATCACATGCTATTTTCCCTTGTCTCTATTTCCCTCTATTCGACCCGTGAGTATCAGATTCTTCAGGCCTTCCTTCCTCGTTATGTGTCTCAGAAACTTCAGCTGCTTCTTCCTGATGTTAAATAAAAGCCTCCTCTTTGTTTGCACATTTGTCTTACTAGTAGGCCTAATTCTAGGTAAAAGCAGTGACGTCAAGTCATCCAATAATCAATAGTATTAATGATTGTAAACTCTGAAAGGCTTACAATCAGATTAACTAGAAAGTTGGTATTTTCTTGAGCCTTAAAACATAATTTCAAATCAGTTTTGCAGCTTATCTTTATCCTCAAAGAACAGTGTCCTTATCATATTATTTAATACTTTAGAAACAATTAAATGGAGAACTTAAGTGTTAAAATTTTTTTAGCTAATGTGAAAAAAAAATGTGAAAAGTAAAATAAAAGCAAAAACTATTTTATATTCACTTTATTATTTTCAAGGATACAAGTGGGAATTCAAGAAGTCATGGCAAGTTATAGATAATATTAAAAAAAGAATCTGTGTAATTGCTTAAATTTTGAAGGAACATACATTTTAATTAAGAAAATGTCCTCAGCTATGTTGTTTTTTTAACACATTTTTCAGTTTTGCTTTCTTCAGATGTGCATTATCTAAGGTGTTCTTTGTATGTTGTCCATGATTTCCATTTGAGGTGATGCCAAAATCTGTGGGGGAAAAAGAATGAAAATGCATTAAATCATAGCATCTTGGAAAAAAAACAAAAAACAGAATTGATATTAATGTTTCCTTTAAATGCTATAGTTATTATATCATTCATACTCTTAGATGGGTGATGTTTCCTGCAATGAATATAAACAGATGTAAAACATTTTATAAACTTGATAAAATGCCACTAAAAATAATTAAAAAAAATAATTATGATGATTAATGAAAGGGAGTGTGTAAGGTTGAAACAGCATAGAATACAATGGTATTATTTGGGCATGATCCTTTGACTAAGTAAATATTCTGTGGAAACCTTCAGCATGAGCAAGAAATGTTTCAGAGATTCCTTATTGGATTCATATTTCGTTTGCTTGTCTAAGGATTCATGGGTGGTAGGTGTAAATGCAGTAAATGTCTCTCTTCTTCACATAGGAGAGACAAGCTCTACTTTTTGGAACTGTTCTCCATAATGAAGAATCCCTCAAATGAACAAAAAAAAGTAAAATTTGAGGCCAGAAAGAGAGATTGATTTACTAGGTTAGTTAAGAATGTGGTTGTGTCATATCACAAGCTGGACTGAAAAGTCATATGCTTGGACATCAGATTGAATATAAATATTACTGCCAAGGGGAGGACTTGATTTGTACCTTGTGTCATAAGCAATGTAAGAAGAAGTTTTGTCTTACCAAGCAATGGAATGTACATGATATCAGTTATGGAAGCACAAGACAAACAAATGTCAAAATAAATATTTACCTTTATGGCATTGCTATTTCAGAGCCCATTATATTCCAGAGATTATTTCTCTCATAACTGAGTGTACAACTGCTCTCTCTCTCTCTCTCTCTCTATATATATATATATATATATATATATATATATATATATATATATATATATAAATGCCTTACGCATATGTTAGTGGTTTTCAGGTGCTTGGTGAGGAAAGTTATGCTTTTCCATATAAACACTAGGAGAGTGTTTGGCAGCTGTCAGAAAATAAGGTTTTACAGGGTTGTCCTCTTTTCTTATGTGACTTGATTTGGTGATAAAGTTTTGTTTTTTTGTGATTGAGCTCATCCCAAGCAAGACAGTAAAGCCACAGAGAGGTAAGGGGTTACTGGGTATTACTGACATAACTATCAGATATACAGCAAGACCTATTAAGCTTTGCTTCGTATGGTACCAAGTGAAGAAGAGGAGGCATCTAGTGAGGATTGAAGAGGAACATTGCTAAGGAGCGAGAAGAGAGGAATAATAATCAGGGGGACAGGAGATAGTGATTGGCATTGCATTTAAATTTTTGCATGGAGAAATGAGAAAAAAGAAACTTTTACTTGATGGATTATGTGTCTCCACTTTTAAGTCACAAACTAATTCTCCGAACAGGAATGTCTTTGTAAGATGATAGCTTTAAATCCTTATTATTTAGTCAATTCATCACAGTTCAATTTTAGTTGCGTAACATGAATACACATGGTTCTAGAATGGTGCAAATGTAAACAAAGAGAAGTTTTAGAATAGATTTTTATTAATCTAACAGTTTTTTATCACTTTAAATGTTATTTTTAGTGGATACTCATATTTACATAGACGCACCATTTATTTATTAAACAGTATGCTTATTTTTTTTTGTCTACCAGCCTAAATATTTGAGAAATCTTATAAAAAAAATTGTGCCCTTTGGATACAAGATTGTGCAGATGTGGAAAAACTTTGTGATATCTATGACTGGAGAAATTTTGCTTGAAAGCATGAAATTGGCTTTGTCTGACTGTCTGTTTCTTCGTGGCCAAGCAGTAATGTGTGCTGGTCTAAACAGTAGCTTCCTCTGCCCTGAGGGATGCAGGTTCAATTTCAAAATAATGCTTAAAGTGATACATATCTATAGTTATACACACATACACTGTTCATATAAGTTCATAGATATATATACTGTTCATATGTGCTTAATTGCATCTATTTCTATAAAGATAAAATCTACCATATTATCATTTACTGAGGAACAGACATATTTAAGTAGAAATTTTTATATATAAACATTTGAACTTAAATTCCAGAAAAGATTCTTGCTCAAAAATTGTTTGTATGTGAATGCATTGTCATTTCATATTTACAAATGCACTTAGAAACACTTATCATATTTTTACCTTTTACTTTGTCAATATCTACCCACACATATTCACACATATATAATAAACCTGCAGATAGATCCATACACCAGCACACACACACACACACACACACACACAGAGTACCAACAATTGGAGGGAAGTCAAGAAAAAGTTAATGTAAAATCAACTGAGTAGATCAGTAAGTAAATCATTTTTGGTCATTCAGTTGTCAGATTATTATGTATTAGCTTTTATTTTTCCAAGTGCATGCTGGGAAAATGGTTGAAATCAATTCACCTCTTCCCACTCCTTAATTCTAATACTCTAAGTGCCCACCAATCTCTTCTGACCATACCCAACCTTTTCCTCACTTAAAATGGAAGCCAGCATCAAAGGTATGATGTGCTAGATGTGCTCAGTGGTAGGGTTAGTAGGATGAAAAAAAAAATAATGATGTTTTTGTCCATTTTGGCCCAGCAAGGTTCCACTCAACCTCTGAGGAGACTCAAAGAGAAGAATCTTTGGATTGAATTGAAAGAGAATAATGAAATTAATAAACAGTGTTTGCACGAACTATACTCATGCAAGCTTTTTAAGATGGTGTCTACTTGGCTAGACAATTTTCAGTGCAAAGTTATAATTTTGGAAGATTGGGAATTGACAGTCTGGAAGGTGTGGTGATAGTGGCATGTATTTGACAAAAATTCCAAATTTAATACTTCACCTTTACCTCTGACTAATAGTTATCTCTTTGGGATTGTCAGAATACAAGACTTTTTATTTGATAATATTGATGCTATAACAGAAGAAACAGTATTTAAACATATTTTATGGTTAAATGTTAGTGCCTAACTTATTGAATTTTATGATCAGAATTTTAAAGTTCAGGCCTTCACCTGTTTTTATTGTTCCATGAGCAGTTGTATAGCATATAATCACATCTGCTTCTTATAATGTCAGTATCAAAAATAAAAAAAATAGTTTCTGTATACCTAGTTGATTCTGTTTAAAATAAGAATTTAAATTTTGCTTCATAAGAATTTAGAAAGAATACACTATATATGTTTAGTTTCTCTTTTGTATTGTAAAAAGCTTCTCTTTTTGGCAGATTTTATGAATTTTTTGTGCATTTGAATTATAATTAATATCTTCTACATTTATAAATGTTTTGCTTTATGTATTTTTGCAAACACCAAGTTCACTTAATATGTGCATAAAACAGGTGAAATCTTTAAAATCATGAAAGAAAACTTATCAATTTTTTTCTAACCATCTATAAATTATATAAAATATCAACAAAATATGGTTTCCTTTCCGAATCCTACAAAGAAAACTGTTATATCTTACATAGGTAATGGATTAAAGTTGTGAGAAAGCATTCTGTACTGTTTCTTTTAATTTTGTTAATACTCAAAGTAGTTCAGGTCTCCCTCTTCTTGTCAATTACATTTTCCTCTTTAAACGATGTCAGATTTTATTGTCATGAGCCTGTTTTCATAAAAAATTGGTATTAACTGAACAATATTAGTAAACTTTTCAGTTGATGTTTATATTTATATGTTAAATATACGATGTGAATTTCAGTTTATAATATTTGGTTTGATTAGAAATATTTACACTTACTTATTTGATCGTGTAAGATTTAATTATGCGATTTTGTTGTTAATGATGTTATAGACAATATATAATAATATAGTTATTGATATTTATGTTTAATTTCAGATGTATAATAACTGCCGAGGGTTGTAAAAAAGACAGAACCTCAAAAGAGAAACCAAATGTAGTTATTGAGTGATGGACATACCACATTGGAAATTGCAAATCAAACTGTTGTCTGAGAAAATGCAAAAAAATAAATTGTACACATTGACAAGATATGATCATTGAAAACTGGTTTTAATAATGTACTAAAAAGAGATTTTAGAAAAATCAAAAGCTTAATGAACAAGAAAAGTGGATTGATCAGCAAGAAAATATTTGAAGAAGCTGGTGTCGATATGTATACAAACAAAAGCAGCAGAATACTAAGATTAGTTCAAGACATTAAAGTGACAGAATTATCACCTTTAAGTAAGCATCAGAATATGTAAGTTGGTGAGAAAAGTACATGAAAACTTAACAATAAATTTTTGTGATGAATGTAGAATGTGACTGAATAGACCTGATGACTAAACTAAAATATTCTCTTCTTTGTAGAAATTGTCAACAAATATGGCAGAAGACAACAGAGTGGCAAAGTGAAATAATGTTTTGGGCTAATAACTAGGGGCAGTAAAACTATAGGTATTATCAAAACTAGTGATAGTGACAGGATGAATCAAAGAGATTTATCGAAGGAACTTGAGCTAGATTATTATTGAAACCAGCACATATCACAAATGAAGATTCAAGTTACTGTGTTTATTCATGAAAAACAATGTTCCTTTATATTCTACAATGAAAAAAAACTTGCCAAGAGAAGGAAAGGTTTCAAAAACAACAAATTTATGGAATTATTTTCAGATATGAAGTCAATAAAATTTCGTTGTTCATCATTAAAAAAGACTTATATAAAAATGGAAAAATAAGATTCAAGCAGAAAAAGATCTCTGGAAAGCAATGTAAAGAAGTACAAGTAATGTTAAAGATGAAACAAAAGCTAACAGAATCAATTAAAGAATGATGGAAGGTTATAGACTATCAAGGAGTCTATATTAATAGGTGTTGTAACCTAGGGAAGGTTACAGAATGGAATAATCACACAAAGATTGATAATGAACAATAATATAATGTATATAAGATTCGCCAGTGCTGTGTAGAAGAAGTAGTCAACTGCTAGAAATGAGTCAAGTGAATTCCACAATGAATCAATTGCAGACCAACATACAGTATTCACTACTGTATTTATGTGAATGGGGACATACCTATTATCATATGTAGGTATGCTTCAACAATAGGTATAATAATTTATTCATATATATGTGATACTGTTTGCATAATAAAACCTGACACTTCCCCAAATGGATTATCAATATTTTTTATAATAATCTAAAGCTCAAAGGATTAGTATATTCTGAAAATTTTATTAGTATCAGTTAATACCAAAACAGGGTCTTGTTTAATAAAATCTCACTTAATGGATACATGTGTGTATACTTATATTTCATACTCTTCAACATGTTTTATGTGAGTATATGTTTTATGTATACAAATTGTAGGTATTTTGATATCTATTTTAACTCCAGTGTTTAAAAAAAAAACCCTCATCTGTCTTGATTTGTGATCTTAAAACTTCCTTCCCATTTATTTTTCTGCTCAGTGAATCTATTTGAACAATGGTTTCTGAACCATGAACATTATAGTGCTCAACACAATGTTGTTACTACTCTTCTAGCATATAATGCTGTATCCACAAAACTGTTCCCAGTTAGTAATGATCTTTGTATCAGTGCACAATCTATGTAATTTTGTTTTGTATTTTTTATTTTTTTTGAAGACATAATGGGAAATGTCACCAGCCCCCACTGAATCACTGAACAATCTTCTTGTATGCACTGTCATTCAATGCATGCTCGAAAGTGAAGAAATTCATTGGAAAGCACTTAAGCATAAAAGCTAATTAACAATCCAACTTGCAATGCTCTCATCGTAAAAGAAAATAATGCAAGTCTTTAAATCATATACGAAGAAAAAAAAGCCCCAAAGTTTTTTTTTCTTAGCAACTTAAAGAAATCATTAGGTATAAATGCGTGCATGAGCAAAAACAAATATCTTTGAGTCTCTAATGCTGCATTTTAAGAAAATGGCTATTGTGAATGTGTATATATGTAAGTAGTATGTGAAAGTGTCATATAATCATTGCTTGTCTGTGGCTGGATGTTATTTATGAAAGTCATTAATAAAATGTTATACCATAGAAAATCTACAGTGATGACAATCATTTAGAAAGCAGAAAACAACATATGTTTCTTTGTATAAGAAAACTGCATCTCTGATGATTTATATATTCAGCAATGAATAGTAATAAGCATGTATTCTGCATTAAAAAATAAAATAGCCAATAAACACAAAAGTGGGGGTGCTGAAAAGATTGTAACCAACCAAGATGGTCTTCTCAAAAGAAGTTTTGTTTATTTTGGAAAGTGGATTAAACTGAGAACTATTCAGTTCCCAACTCGTGTGTGAATATATATATATATATATTTCAAGTGATACATATCATCAAGTGATGATGTTGATTCAACACCATCATTTGATAAGACGCTAGAAGTGTTGAAACAAAATGTCTATTTTGTAGTGATTTTATAACATATTTATGTTATAATTTTTGAATAAATTATATAAACACCTTTCACTGTCACCTACACCTGGTGGTGTAATCATGTTTAGTGGTCTAGTCATCAGGGTCTTAGAATGATGTTTCATACCATGGGGCTAACTCTTCAATGGTGAATGCTGACACTGGTCCAAGCTGGTTGTTGGTTGTTGGCCACTTGTTGGTTGCTGTCCCACACTGTGTTCTTGATCTCAGTGCAGTGGGAAATCAAAGGTTTGTAGACTCACAACACTGATTTAAACTGTGGTGGATGCTATATTAAGAAAAAAAAATATCTTCACAATGAAAAATAAAATGGGCGATTCATGGGGGTTAAGCTTCATTTGGTTTATATAGCTCTTGGTAGAACAAAATTAACCCTTCCTGCATCAATCTCTGTAGTGACACTGGACCTTGTCTAAACTTCTGGAGGGCTGGGTTTGAAGTCTTGGAATAAGGAATCTCGTTGGCAGCTTTTGTTTGATAGTGGTTTTAAAATTGCTTGTGGACAAAATGATCAACAGTTGTGTTTTGTTACATTTTATCTTGTATGGAGTTTGTATACTTTATAGTCATTTGAATAATATTGTTAGTATAGTATATATTATTCTTATATTTTTTTTATGTTACTTATTTATATTTATTTATATGTGTGTGTATATATGCATATGAGTATGTGTGTATATAGGTGTGTATATATATATATATATATATACTAGCAGCATGGCCTGGCATTGCCTGTACTTGATTAAAAAATAATACGACTCATACAGCAATCGCTATCACTTGACTTAAAATATTTTTGCCCTTCCTTGCCTTTAAAGGAGTGCCCTTTGCCGTGCTGATGTTGCTACATGCCTTACTTCTTGCCTATCTCACACTGCAAATTTTTTCTAAGCTCTATACTAAACATTAAATCTGTTACGAAAAAAGAACTAAACAAAATGAACACAAAACGATCAGCTTTAAAAAAGGACTCAACTGGAAAAAACCAAATGAAAAAAGAATGTTAACAACAAATACTTTTTCACACCCAACCCGGTTCTCGGAATCAGAATCAACGTTGAGTTTAAACAAGCGAATGAGCCAATTGGAGTAAAGTGCCATGCAGATTTAAATTTTTCCCACTTGTGACAAATGCGGCTATTGATTTTTTTTGCATGCTAGTTAACATTCGTGTCAGTCAGCCGTTGGCTCTCATGCTGGCCAATAGAATCTTCCTGCCTATTCGTGGCAGCCAGCTATAGGCTCTCACTCTGGCCAGTACAAAATGGCCACAACCTACATGAAAACTGCTGTAGAAGCATGAAAAAAATTGATTATTTGCACTATTGATGGGAGTTGGGGAATGCAAAGTCAGTCTTGGCCTTTCCGCTAACTTGGAGTATGTGCATGTAAATTTTGGTGCAAATCCGTCAAAAATTGTGGCCGTGCATTCGTTACACACACACACACACACACACACACACACACATCCTGCCTTTTATAGATAGTGATGTATGTGTGTATGTATATTCATGTTTCTATTTGTAGGGATGAAAGTGTGTACACATACATATGTATTTATTTTTATATATATATTGTTATATATTTGTACTCGTGTATGTATACTCATGCATATATAAGTATATATGAGATATTTATATATATTTGTGTGTTTATGTGTTTTCTTTTTTATATATTAGCTGGTTTTATTTTAAGTGTTGCATTTTACCTGCACATTTGAATTTGGTCTACCCCTCTTAAATTTTATCTATTGGACCCTTTTTATCTATATATCTTTGCTCATGTAAGTAATATTTTAATAGTAGTCTATTTGAATTCATTTACTAACACTTTCAAATTTGAATATTTCTAGGTGTGTATGTATGTATGTGTGTCTTTATTAATGTATGTGTGTATGATCACTTATATATACCTTTCATTGTATGTATATGTTGTCTGTTTTTTTTTTTAATGGCCGTGGACATCTATTTCATGTTTTTGCGTGTTTATATATCTAAATATGTCTACATGTTTGTGTATTATAATCTGATTGTGTATGTATTGTCTTTTGTGAGATTCCATCCTCCCCTGCTCATATCAGCACTTCAAATGTTGTAACGAAGCTTTACATCAATATTAGATTTTAATGTTTATTCTGACAAAATAAATAACAAAAAGATATATGTATTTTTTCCTCTTTTTTAAATAATTTTATAATATTTTATATTTAATACAGATTAAATCTAAAATTTAAAATTGGTAATTTTTTAATTTTCAATTTTATAATAAAATTTAATATTAATTAGTTAGAATGATTTCTATTTTCAATTTAACCTTAACATTAAGGCATTAATTATTATAACCAAGGTTTGTTGTTAATTTTTTTTTTAATTCTCATATACTTGTATTTTGATTGGTCATTGCAGCTTATGAAACAGCGTTTCCCCTATCAAAGGGTGTTTGGTTGATTTGAACCTTTTAAAACTCTTTATTTTACATTCAACACCATCACTTGATAAGACACCAGAAGTGTTGAATCAAAATGGCTATTTTTGTAGTGATTTTATAACATATTTATGTTATAATTTTCAAATAAATTATATATATATATATATATAAAATGAATCCTAAAGAGCCAGAAACAACCTACCCATGTTTCACCTAAATGGATTGTCAGTGTAATCTGGCTCTTTAGAATTTATTTTATTTATCCCAGCTCTACTAAGCATATTGAGCACTCTATGTATAAGCTATATTACTCACATGGGTTTTTCTTTGAACAAAAAACTTAAGGCACTGAACGATTTGTTTTGCCCTGTTTGGATGTTTTTAGTTCTTTCTTTTTTTTCTAATTTTTTTGTTGGGTACCAAATTTTTTATATACTTGCAAGTTGTGCTATCTGAGGTTTTTTACCAACTGAGAATTGCTGTTAGTATAATAATAAAAAATCATCATCATAATAATATATATATATATATATATATATATATATATAGTGATCTGTCACTCTAATATTCAGCACTCTTCTCCTATTGATGTAGTAAATTTTAAACAAGATATAAGCACACATATATACACTTGTTGTTCATCAGTAGTACATCTACAATCTAGATATTAATAAATGCTAAGATAAAATAACTGATAGATAAACATATATCTATATATAAATAGATGCTGTATATTAACTACTGTTAGATGTCATTTTTCTGAATATTCTTTAATTTTTGTGTAAAAAAATCAGTAAAACCAGGAATGTAACACACACAAATCTTACAGTATGAAAACTACTTTTATTTCATTGATACAAATCATGTTCTGATGATTGTCTATGGTACTTTGTTTCAAAAACACATTTAAATATGGTCCAGTTGAATATTTTGTCTTTTCCAAATTGATGAAGAGATCATATATCACAATAACTAAAATAACCAAACTGGAATAAATTAATTTCATGATTTGATTTTAATTGTTTTAATATGTCAGCTATCTTCTGTGTTGTATATTATTGATTATTCTGAAGTAATAAGGTCTTGATTCAATTGCTATCAACCTTGACTGGTCTATTCAACTGTGGACCATTGTGAATCTTCACAAGTCACTTTTAACAAATTTTATCATTCTCTGAACTGTCTCTCATACAATTCTTTGGGGTTTTTTTTGTACTTCAGTTACATTTTTACCATTTTTAAAATTAAAATAATAATATCCCCAAAATGTTGCTTATTCCCTCCAATCATCAGTGTTAGAATTAAGAAAGAAAATTTTTAAAAAAATGCCTTCTGACAGGATAGAATGCTTCCTCTTAACCTCTCTTTCTTATCTCTTTCTCTTACATATACATTTTATGTGGAGGGGTACCATAGAACTGTGCTTAACAGGTCAGTCATAATGTATCTTCTGTTTTATAATTCCCCATTTCTAAAGACAACTTCAACTTGAAAATATGTAGCCACTTTGTAATTATCAGTGTTAAAGAGATACAGTCTGTTGTATGTGTGCACAAGTTGCCAGCAGTCTTTTTGGGAAAATAATACATAGTTGAAATTCATTTACACACTTAATAATATACTTTTAAAAGATAAATATATATAGAAATAGATATACAAATTTATTTGTGTGTGTGTATATAATATATATATATAGAAAGATATACAAATTGTGTGTGTGTGTCTATATATATATATATATATAGAAATAGATATAGAAATTGTGTGTGTATATATATATATATATATATATATATGGCATGGCGAAGTGGTTAGAATGTTCACTTTCTGACTATGGGACCCAGGTTCAAATCTCACCGTAGTTGATTTGTCAGGAAGGAGACTTCCTGATGTTATCAGTCTGGAGTGGGGACAATCCCAGCGTGTGGCACCTTTGCAGCAAATGACCTACTTCGCAAGCTTGTATAAAAGGTTGACAGACCAAGGATTAGGAGAGACAGTAAAAAGACCAATAACTAAAGACAGGAGATTGTGGAGAGCAATGACTGACCATCTTCTGAAGGAACACATCACATAGAAGATATCAGTATGCACGCACACACACACACACACACACATGTTAAGTAACTAAAGCCTTGACAAATTTAGTTCAAAGAAAATTATAGAAAGATAATATTATTTTCCAGTTCAAGATGTTTGAAATATCCATTGAGACATGGGAAATGCTGGGTAACCGAAGAGAAAAACTGATTGATCAGGCTGTGAAAATTTCCCCAATTTTTGCATAGCACCAAAATTATATGTTAGAAGCACACGTCCAGAAAAATGTAGGTTTATAAATAAATAAGAATCTTTGCTTGTTTATTATAAAATCATTTCTTTTCTCTCTTTCTCTCAATGCACACACTCCAGTGAAAATGTTCACATGCAGAAGCTATGATTATGTGCTGCCTGCAGTAAATCATATTTCTGACGAATGAATGGAGCAAAATATTTTGGCAAACATCTGACCTCAGGGAACATTCACTTTCCTGGCATTGATGACATTGCAAGAACTCTATCATCACTCCTCGTGTCTCAGTTTAGCTCAGTCACTCGGTGCAACCCAAAAAGTGCCATGTAATAATGTTTCTACATTTTCTTTCATTTTTTTTTTAATCTTTTTTCATTTGCTGCAATGAACACCTTCATGTTCACACTGATAATAAAGCAAAAAATATTTGTAAACTTTGCTTTGTATGTTGGCTGCATTCTATTTAATATTTTAGTTGAATAGTTTTTTGTTACATTGCATAAACCATTTTTATGATTTTTGACATCATTTTCTTTTCTGAAATTAAGATTGGAGGTCAGAATTTAACAGAAAGATGTATGTAAAAGAGAGAAATTTATGTTGTGGACTATTTTGATGATGTTATGGGAATAAAAATTTCTGTAATTTTTGACTTGACAAAAAAACACAATTTATTAATGACATGAATTATTTTTAGCTCACAGATAAATCATTTGTAATTTTGTAAGTATAAAATATTAAGCACTGTTTTGACAGCACAGTTAAATAATTACACACATACACACACACATATATATATATATATATATATATATATATATAAATGAGAGAGAGATTAATGAATTGGTATGTAACCCATGAGATAGGATTTAGCTTGTACAGAGGTGTGGAAATCATCTTGTGAAGATAATAATGAAGTTGAAGACATAACCTCTGCACCTGCACAAAAAGAAAATAACATCAACAGAATAATTGTGTAAAGTCATAAGGTGAGTACTTTGAATAGGACTAAGGTGCCATTACCATAGGTGAGCCTTCAATCAGTGCTGTGTCAGCCAAACACTGGGACCCCACTGAAATATTTGCTTTGTCATCCTCATCTAAATGCATTTCTTTTAAAACTTTAAACAGAAAACTTTAGCATTATAAAATGTTGTTTTTGTCCACAATACTCAACCATTAGGCAAGCAGGCGAATACTTCCTGTCTCTGTTTTGACACCCAACTTTTGTTTCAGATAATATTTCACTGTTTCATAAAGAGAAAAGAAAAAAAAATCTATGCAATTATAAACGTTTTTTTCTTTTTTAAATTACAACTACATTCCAAAAGCATTCTCTTTCTCTTAAATAAAAATGTATTTAAAAAGATACCATTGAGGGCTTGCGATGCCTTTTCAGCACTTAAGACTCAAGCATAGAAAATTTATCATTTACAAGTAACAATTTGAAACAAAGACAAAAATCGGTTTAATCAAATCAAAAATAGCATTATTTATTAAAGAACGACAGTATGCATTAACTGTATGTGATTCGGTTGTATACAATATTAGTGTTCGAGTATATAGGTAAAAGTGGTTTTCACAGTTGTGCACATGGTGAAGAGTTTGAAATGTCTTTTCCTTAATTACATTTGAGAGATAGTAAGTAGGAAAAAAGTGTCAGTGAAACTGTATTTAACTGTTGTTACTAACATTGTTACCATGGTCATGTCATGAATCAAGGAGTTTGGCTGCAGTTGTTGAAGGAGTGGAAAAAAGGGATGAGTGACTGCTTTCCTTCTCTCTGCCGACATGAAGTTCAGGAGCTGGCTGATTTCTCCCTTTTGAACTGAAAATTTCTGTGCTAGTTTTATGTTTACAACAGCTGTTGACATAGCGTGCGGACGTAGTTGTAAGATAGAATTTGCACCTACTTGAGATAAATGCTTGTGGTGAGGAAAATGAGTGGTGTAAAAAATATCTTTCCTGGCCAACCGTTTTTTAGGCCTGCTACAATACCTACTACTCGACAAAGAATAAAGCCAATGTTATTTGATAACTTGGAAAGTTCAGCCAGACTGCATACTTAGCACCAATAAATAAAACAACGTAATAAGCAGCTTTTTTCACATGTCCTTGTGTTATGTAGACATGTTAACTGATCTCTGTCTCACTCTCTCTGCATTCCATGAATTTGAATAATTACTTATTGGTTCACATGTCTCACTGGGCATATCATACGTATCTCAAAATTACTTCACTAAGCAATAGAGTACTCTTTCTATCTCTCTCGCTATATATATATATATATATATAAATAAAAAGAAAGAACAGTAAGATATATAATCCGGTGTTCTTACTTTGGATTAATAGCAAGGAAGTGATAAACTGGTTTACTTATATAAAAGAAAAAAAAACAATTGTACACTAATGCAGTTTGATATTGAAAATTATTACCAATCAATATCTAAAGAACTGTTTATGAATGCATTGGATGTTGCCATCCAGTATACGGATATTACAGAAGAAGAAAAGAACATTATTGTAAATGCGAAAAAATCGGTACTGATACATAAAGGTGAGCAATGGATAAAGAATTCATATGACCACTTTGACATCACAATGGGATCACTAGACTCAGCTGAGTCTTCTGATCTCATAGGTCTTTTTATATTATACAACCTTACAGCGCACTGTGATATTAATATAACTGACATTGGTTTGTACAGCGACAATGGTCTTATGGTTATTAGAAACTCAACAAACTTCAAAATAGATAAAATTAGAAAGGTATGATATAAAAAATTTAAAAGCATGGGCTTAAAAATTACAGTTAGCACTAAATTGAAAAAAGTGAACTTCCTTGATATAACATTAGATTTAAAGAAAAATACATACACACCTTATAAAAAACCCAATACCAATCCTTTTTTTATATATCACTCTAAATCAAATCACCCCCTCCAATCTATAATTAAGCATATACTGTTATTTATCCGAAAAAGAATAAGTACAAATTCAGCAAATGACAAGATTTTCGATGAGCATATCAATTCCCATAATAAAGCTCTAAAAGTGAGTGGCTACAAAAACCCAAAACTAACTCATGTTAAAAATGAAAATGGAAAGCATAGAAAAAACAGAAGTAGAAAAATATTTTGGTATACGCCCTCATACCAAATGGTAAAGAACAAATTAGGACAAAAATTCCTCGCATTAATAGTCAAGCATTTTCCTAGTGAAAGTAAACTAAGTACTATTTTCAATAAAAATACACTAAAATTGAGTTACAGCTGTATGGAAAATTTAGAAAAAATTATTAAGAAGCATAATGCTAATATCTTAAATAAACACTTACACCAAAACCAAAAAATTTTAGACAATGGAAAAATAAAAACTGATGAGGATAAACAAAAATTATGTAACTGTAGAAACCCTCATAACTGCCCTCTACAAAATAAATGTTGCACGGAATCATTAGTATACCAATGCAATATCTCTTTGATTGAAAATCCTGAAAACATAAATATATATATAGGTTGCACTAGCCATGAGTTCAAAAAAAGTTTCAACCAACATCAAAGTTCATTTAGGATAAATAAATATAAAAATCAAACATCTCTCTCGAAGTACTTCTGGCACCTGAAAGAATCAAATAAAACACCTACAGTAAAATGGAAGTTAATAAAAAAAGCTAGAATATGTAGGTCATTAAATGACCCATGTCCTTTGTGCATACATGAGAAACTATATATTACTAAGTTTATAAAAAATAAAAATTTACTGAATCAGAGAAAGGAAATAGCTATTTTATGTCGTCATTGTCAAACATTTTCCTTAAATAATATTTAAAAATAAAATTAAAAAGTGCGACATGGTGATTTATATACTTATATTTAATGTGAAAAAATAATTTTATATACTATAAGTAATTCTATTACATTTACTTGTTTTATAAATAAAAAAAATATAGTCTATTAAAATTAACAGTGAAAATATTTTAAAACTTGTATTTAAAATTGTAGTTAAAACGAATTTTAACCTAAACATCTTTTAAAATTGTAGTTAAATAAAACGTATTCTAACCTAAACACCTCTCTCAAAGTACAAGAACTTAAATGAATCCAATAAAACACCTACAGTAAAATGAAATTAAGATGAAAAGCTAGAAGATGTAGGCCATTAAATGATCCATGTCCTTTATACATACATGAGAAACTATATATTATTAAGTTTATAAAAAATAAAAGTTTACTAAATCAGAGAAATAAATTAGCTATTTTTTGCCGTCATTGTCATAAATTTTACTTAAATAATAATTAAATATAAAATTTTAAAAATTGTGACCTGGTAATATACATACTTATACTTGATGTGAAAATAATTTTACATACTGTAAGTAATTCTAATACATTTACTTATTTTAAAAAGAAATATAGTATATTAAACATTAAAAGTGAAAATATTTTTTAAAATTTTAGTTAAATAAAACGTATTCTAATCTAAACACCCTACAAAAATCTTTAAGTATACAAATAGAAAAAAATGCCGTAAGAATTTTTGCCGTTAACAATAAAATTTAAAAAAAAATCCAGACGACATGCATTTAACGGATGTCAGAATTCGTTGAAAAATACATCCCGACCCCTACCTAAACGAAAACTCTTCTTCAAACGTAACTGATACAACAAAATACAGTGATAATGAACACGCAACCACCCCTTGTCTGGATGGATGGATTTCTCTGTAGCCTTGGAAATGTGAATTATGAATTTTTGCAGTGCCTTTAAAACCCAGTAATTTCAGAAATAAGTTACTCCAAAATTCGCTTGAGGATGAAATGGAACTAATGTCTTTAATTTAATTACAAAATTAAATTCGAAGCTTTTAGCTTCCATTTTTGAAACATGGTTAGAACTGCGTAGAGAAAAAAAAACATATTTTAAATCAATTAATTTATAATATATATGTATATGTGTGTGTATATGCGTACAAGTGTAGGTATGTGTATATGTGTATGTATGTATTTGTATATATATTTGTGTGTATGCACCTGTGGGTATGTGCAATGCATATTTTACTTTTTCACGTTTTTTTACACACTGACGAATCATCAGTTCTAGACGATATTTTCGCTAAATAAACCATGTTTATATTTCATCAAACTTATTTGTTTGTCTATATTCAATAGCTGTTTGAATTGTACAAACAGAATATATTTTCCTTTGTCTAATGAGACTAACTATAAACATTTAAAGAGAAAATGCTATACACGCATTAATAACAAGGGTTTACAGATTCGGTCGCCGGCCTTTTCTACCTTTCACAAGCCAACCGATGGATCATGGTCGTATGTGTCGCAGGCTATTTCACAGAAACGTCTATTTCTGTCTGTGATAAAATTGAAACCTTATTTGTTGATCTAGCATGGGGTTATTTTTTTTTTCATATCTATACATACATTCTTTGATGCATGCGTTCTTTGATCTATATATGAGTGTGCGCGCGTACACGTCTACAATGCACAATCGTAAAAGAGTTTGGTTCACGATGGCCTACAAATAACTGCATAGTCTTTACAAACGAACAGATTTGAAAAGAAAGAAAAAAGGGGAAAAAGCGTACAGAAGAAAAGATTAGATGTAAAAGTTGTTGCTATGGATGAGGTAATGAAACTGGAAAATATTGCTCTCTTTGATGTTTTTTTTTTCTCTCTGGAAACGGTGTAAAAATGTAAGTTGCTCGCATGAATGCGGGTTCTGGTTTTCTTGTTGATGTCGTCGGCGAAAAAACTTTCGTTCTATACGGTTTATATCACTTTGGATAATAATAATAATAATAATAATAATAATAATAATAATAATAATGATGGTAATGATCTGTTGAAAAATATATGATGATGATGATGGGAGGAGGACAATAATTATATTAACCGAGGAAAAGCAAGTAGATAAGCCTAATAATGTTTAAATGAAGAGAAGGATTATAATTAAGAAAAAAAAAAAATAAATAAATTAGTTTTTGATTTTGAGATTCAAGACAAACCAATTCCTCCAATCAAGTAAACCAGATCTGGTAGTTATTGTAAGGATACACTACCCTACGAGATCTATTTTGGAATCTCATAAATTCCTGTCCCAAATGGTCATATGAGAACCCCTCAACCCCTTGCGTCTTGGACTCTCCTAGGGGCAGAGAGTGTTTGACAGTGACAAGGGTCAGGCATGATATTGAGAAGTCCCGAGGTAATAGAAAAAGGTGAACATCACCCACTTAACCTGGTACTTTACCTCCATGCCAAAAGGTAAAGGAATTCCCACAAGTAATCACCTATTGTTTATTGTGCCTTTGGTTTTGTGATACATGTAATAAATGTGGTAAAAGTATTTGGCGTCCTCTCTTGTTACTTTTTTTTCTATGTGCCGTGTCCTTTCAGGACGTAGGCGATCATCGCTCCCCACCCCATCTATCCCTTGCAGCTCTCAACAAGTTTCGTTCCTCTGCCACCTCCCCCAGACCATGTTCTGCCATTCACTTGCTAGTTATGTTATGCGTTGTTTACGCTCGTCTCTCTTTCCCTCTATTCGACCCGTGAGTATCAGATTCTCCAGGCCTTCCTTCATCATTGTGTGTCCCAGAAACTTCAGCTGCCTCTTCTTGATGTTAAGTATAAGCCCCCTCCTTGTTTGCAGCCTCGTTGCTCACACGCTCGGTCCATGATATCCTTAGCATCCTTCTGTACAACCACATCTCCGTCGCCTCGAGTCTCTTCAACTTTGAGGAAATCGCCCAACATTCGCTGCCGTACAGATGTCACGTAACAGTTCAGTATTTTTTTCTTTGTTACCAAAGAAATCCTGCTGTCTCGCAATACTCTGCCCAGCTTTTGGAATGCGTCCTTGGCCATCCCAATACGTCTACGGATCTCAGTGTCGCATTTACTGTCCTCTGTCAGAACGCTTCCCAAATATTTAAGCTTCCGCGTCTGCTTGATTCTAGTGTTCCCGACCTGCAAATCGCATTTCGGGCTCATCCTTTGTCCTTAATTTCAATTTGGGATCTCCTCGTTTTGCGGAGCAGTTAAATATCTAACACCCCCAATATTATGAACAAGGAAAAAGAAATCTGCCAAACCACAGATCTAGCAGAGCAAGTAAACAATGAAAGGAAACAAAAAAAATAAAGTAAACGTTAGCACAAACTGTAAACGCAAGTTCTACTGAAACTATGCTATGGTCAGCAAGAACACTGCGAAAAGTGCTAGAGAAATAGAGATTTGTGGTCATTCGAATCCCAGCAATATCCACTAAACCCTTGGCAGAAGCATACAAATGCATAAAAAATAATCGTATTATAGAATATTGGAAATTGATTCGATTAAACAAAGTAATGAAATAAAAAAAATCAAATAATATTTTTAAAAGCCAACAATATTTTGGAAACGAAACTTAAAAAATGTTACTACACATAGATAACTGGTAAGTATCCATAGTAAGATATTCATGATCCTCCCTAAATTGAATTTGTGAGGATTCTGAATGAGAGAAGAAAGGAATTTATAGGGCTTTGATATACTTTATAAGAAAGGGTAGACAGTAGAAGAGGAAGCAGTATTAAAAATTGGATCTCGACTATCAAATGTCTTGAGAACTTCATATAACAAAATAACAAGAGTTGAATTATGACAGGAAATGTAATAAAGCAATAATTAAAAAAAAAGTTCAAAAATTGTGCAGAGGACATTTGAAAACGGAAAGTGAATCCACCTTAACCCAGAATAAAGGTTCGGATAGAGGAGATACAGCAGAATGTTGCTTATGTGGAGACAAAAATAACTGTGGGTGTGAAATGGTGATCCGCGGTGAACTGTGAAAATGATCGAGATTTGATCATGTTAGGCAATGCTGAAAATAGAAGTTGTCGCAAAGAACAGAAAAGGTGGCACTTGGAAATTCAAACGAATTATCCATTTCAGGACAATGGATGAGATTTGAACAGAAGCAAAAAGATCGATGCTGTTGTAGTAAAAGGGTAGACATCTGAGAAAAAATTTTGAACCTTCCTAAAGAAGTGATAAAAAGTTAATAATTATTATTGCGATTAGAGCAGTCGCAAAGAATCTTAGAAAAAGATAAGAACTGAAGATCTAGGAAAGAACTGAAATCCTTCAGACATAACTCTTTGAATTATGTTTTTTTAGGAAACATGCTATCAGTTGATTTCCAGTGAAAACCATTATATCCTTCTTAATGCCATGTACTTTCAGGAATTGGGAGGTCACGGGTCTCCACAGCTTTCTTTACTTTATTAGATGTGAATTGCCAAGACATTGGGTAAGATAATGGTTTCCCGTTGCCTTCACGGCGGTTCTGAATTCAAAGTAGTCCATTTCTTTGGTTGCCACTCATGGCTACAGAACCCAGTATACACTGTTATTTAACCTATTTTCCTCTGGGTATTTGTTCGAAAGTGAGTGAAACAGTCTCAGACGAACTTGGAACACTGATTGCTGACTCCTCTGTCCAAGCCGATAACAATTATGCTATCCGTACTTACTAGCCGTGTGATAACTCAACTAGTACATGAAGGAGAAAAAGTAAAAAAAAAAAAAGGGAAAGATAACGAAGAAAAATATCACGACATCACTTGAGAGATACTGAAACGCTAAAATAACCGCGTCCACTGTACCTTTAACTCGCACTCGAAACGATCCACAGATCTTTCCCGAGAAAGCTATTAAAAAATGAATAAAAAACGCATATACAGGTACAATGGAAAGTACCATACTGCGAAAGATGGTGAGAATATGAGCATTTTTTTTTTGTCTCGGGGGATATGTGGCAAGATTTAGCCGAAAACAATTCTTCATATGAAACTCTTGAGTCTTGAATGAATAATAATGCTGATGATATATACCTGATAGAAGCAGTAACGGAAGTGATTCTAATGGTAGCAATGCTGCTTATGATGGCTGCAACAATAACAATAATAATAATAACGATTCTAGTAATTGATTCTGCTGCTGCTGCTTATGTGTTAGAGAAAAGACGTTCCTTGTTTCAATAGCTGAGTCTTACTCTTATTTATTCACAACAGCTACAATCGAAGGCGAGTCTCTGCTGGAAGAAAGAATTGCTCTTCATGTCTCACAAACTAAGACAAAATCCAACTTCGATGCCTCCGTGTGATGAGGAGAGACTAGTTCATGTTTTACGCCTTAGTAGCCTTGTTGCTAGAATACATTCCCTAGAGAGAACTATTTTTACGGTATTAGTTTACTACAATTTTCTAACCATGAAGCTTTTCCACATTTTCACTTCCAGGAAAAAAAATGATTATAATGACGTCATTTACTAACTAAGCAGCCTGCTCATCATTTATATCTACCACATTTCGGCCGTTCTTTCTTTCGACTTTATCTTCTGTCATCTGTCGTACTCTGCAATAAATCTGGAAATGTGTGTGTGTGTGTGTGTGTGTGTATAACGATAACATATGGGATAGATAGACTGAACTAAAATTGAGCATGCGCCCAACCGTCGAATTAGTATCAAACGTAACTCTTGTTACTGTACCGAAAAACGTACTATTTTCAGTTTTGCAAATAAATAAATAAAAAATAAATAAATAATGAGAGATGCTCAGCATTTATGATTGTCAGTCCAGCCAGAAGTCTTTGTTTTTCTCATTGACTTGACATTACTATTCGTTTGAAAAGCTAAACTTTTTTTTCTTTTAGAAGGGAAATTTGTATTAGAATCGAATTAAATCATTTCAAAAATCATGAAAGTCCGAGTAATTTGCTAAATTATTCTGAATATTTAATTGACCAGTATAATTTATTTTAAATTATTTAAAAATTATTCTACTGATACGCTCATATAATCTAAATAAAACAAACAATGAACCATTTTCCATTTTTAATCATATACACGCGCGCGTGTATGTGTCCGCGCGCATATATAAAAAAAAACAGGGAATAGTAATTTAAAAAAAAAAATTCTGTACAAACAATTTGTTAAATATTTTTTAAGTTTGATTACTTTTCCTTTCTACTTTTCTATTTTTCTAATCTGTACATGTTACTGAAAAACTGAAAATAGACGATTGATACAAATATTCTAACATATTTTACAAGTAGCTTTAAAATGTATTAAATTAAAAAAAATCACTTTTATATAAAATAATTAAAACCTTGCGTCACAGGCATTAATAACGTTAGTAATCCTTTTGTAATTTTCACAATTATGGGAGAAAAACTATGTTTTTAAAATTATTCTAAAATGTTAATTCAAAATTAGGCAACGCCGAGTGTTTTATTTACTTTCTTTTTAATGCCATGTCCTTTCAGGATATAAGCGATCATGGTTCTATACAAATACCTTTTTTTATTATTTTTGAATTGGTACGGTGTCTTGAGAAAGTGAGTTATTCACTAGCCGTCCCACGCGGCCGGATGCGGCACAAGACCAAGTTTATAGTGTGGCATCTGAGCCCGTAGACTCAGGCAAAAATTCACCGTAGACTCCGTAAAAACGGGGTCGGGTAGCTGTCTACCACCCCAGACGAGACTCTGCCCTTCAGCACAGCTTCGTCTGGGTTCCTCTCTGCCCGGAGGCAGAGAGTTTGACAAGCACTCTTCCAAATTAATTGAGAAAGTGGATAGAGTGGTTTCCCGTTGCCTTTTTCCACGATTTTGAATTTAGAGTTTTTCTTTTATAGTGGCTACCATCCAAGGCTAGAAATTCTAGTCTGGTTTGTTGTTTAACCTATAGCTGGGCCAAGATATGGATTCCTGCCTTTTCTAAGGTATTTGTGGACTCAACAGACAATGGCGGAAGTGGAATTGGCTAATTTCACTTGCTGCGTCGATAACCCTTAAGTTACCTGCAAATCTCAAGTGATTTTTCTAGTGTGTGTTTTTACGTACATAGAGACACACACACACACACACACACACATATATATATATATATATGTGTGTGTGTGTGTGTGTGTGCGTGTGTGTGTTAGAGCTATACAAATGTTACTTGCACCGTCTTTTGCACAGTGTTAGGGATACCATACAATTATCTTTGAAGTTTAATCAGTTTTTTTTTTGTCTTCAGTAAGCGTCATTTACAAGCCTTAGGAAAACATCAGAAGCGAGTGAAACGAGTTCCGAGTAAGTTTATGGAAAGTAACATTGATCAATGTTTAATCAATTGTTTTTCTCTATCTGAACGGCAGTAAAAAGAAGAAAAATTGAACAAGATCTGATCGACATTAAAAGATGGATTCATTACGGGAATCTTAAAAAAAAATGGCTGGTTCGACAGATAGCCTTCAACATTTCAACCTGAAGACAATCTAGTGGATAAAAAGTTTTTGGTTGTATTTGGTGTAGGATACTAAAAGGGAGTAACATCAAATTCAAGCAAGGCGGAAATACCACTAGTACGCAGGTTGTTACAGAAAGTTGAAGTGAAAGACTGAGTATAATGGATATTGAGTAAAGAATAAAAGATGAACAGGATTCAAGATGATAGAAGATGGCGATTGACATTGCATTTAAATTTTTGAAGATTGTAATTATCAGAGAAGCAAGTAAACAGAAGGGGGATCCACAGGCGTGTCGTGCGAGAAAAAAACTGTTGGAGTATAAGTGGCGGTTACATTTAACTAATTCAGCAGGAAGAGGGTGGGACCTAGATGCCTATCTAGTAGAATGCTTAAATTCACGTAGTCCGGTCACTAGGGTAAAAAGCTTGTCAGAGCAGTTGCCATGAAAATATTTATAGAAAAGACAGAGGGAAGCCACGTCACGTCGGTAAGAAAGTGATTAAAGTCGAGATGCCAAGTCAGGATCGATTACATTGCAGATCCGTCTTTGGATTTTGTCAAGAACCTCGAGATGAACAGCAGGAGCACCAGAGCAAATATGGTAACAGTATTCAAAGCACAAACGAATAGTAGATTTGAAAATGTTCAAGATGGACTCTGACGAGAAAAAACATCCTGACACGACACGGTGACCTAACTTTCCTTGCAATAGATGCAGCAGTACTAAGGCCTTAATCCCATTGCAGGAACTTACAATCCCAGGCTGTTCACCCATTATAACAAAATACAACCACCTAAATTGCCATGGTCACGGGTTCAATGTCTACATCAAAGATGGGTTCCCTGTGTCAAGGACACAAAAACGAGGACTCTTTATATGTGTTTCTGCGTGGCACTTATCTATAGTACTACATCCGTCTTTGCCCTGTATCGTCCTCAGAATGAAGGCTCGTTAATCTTCGATCGAATATCAGAGAGCAGACGAACTTCCTCAACCTTTTTCTAACATCCTGCCCTGACAAATGCCCAGCAAAAGTTTTATCAACTATTGGCATGTCAGATAATTCCTTAATCAATGTCCAAACCAATGACATCCCCTGATTTACCGTTCGACAGAACAGTTTTTCGCTACGCGGTGGCAGATTGGAATAGTTTTCGGTCCTATATGACGGAAGCTCCTTCTTCAAACATGCTGCCCCAAAACTGCTGCCCTAATCTCCGAATGGATCTTTTCTGGAATGAAGTGTTTTATATAACCCCCATCCCCACAAAAAAAAACAGCAAAAACCAAAGTCAGTCCTGGTTCATCCCTGAATACGCTGCAACCATAGCTCACTGGAACTACTACTTCAAAATCGATCGCAAAGAGCGGGGTAGTCTGGCCCTTCTTTCAGAACTGACCGCAACTGCTGTAATAGAATCCGGGAAAACGAAAAGTGTAGCTACGCGCAACTGTCCTGGCCAAGGTTGAAAATAAACAAATTGGATCTCGCGAATTCTGGAAGATAACCAACCAAATTATGAACAGAACCAAAGCGGCTGTGCCCACTGTCTTAAAGGTCTTATCACCCTCGACAAACAGGGCGAAGCTCTACGCCTCGATCTTTGCCTCAGACTCAACGTTAGATGACAAAGGCCACCCCCTCCTCAACTTCCCACGTCTCACTAAGCACAATCTCAATAATATACTCATTTTAACCAGAGAAGCCTCGACCTCCAAAAAACCACTGACCCAGACAAAATTCCAGTGGTTGTCCTTAAGAACATCAACCCAGAACTATCCCCGATTCTAGCAAAGTTATTTAACCGCTGCTTGAAGGAGCAATCTTTTCCAAGCATGTCAAAGGTGGCAAGCGTATGCCCGGTCTTCAAGAACGCGGGAAACCGATCCACTCCGTCCCAGTATACACCCATTAATTTCCTCAGTAAGCTTATTGAGGGCATAATGAACAATAAGGTCGTCGGACACCTGGATTGGAACAACCTCTTAGGCGACGAGCAGGATGGGTTTCGATCATCCCGATCCACAGCTGACGTCTTAACTACTATTACACACAGAATTAGTAAGGTTCTTGACAACACACATGCCGCGAGGACCACAATATTAGATATATCAAAGGCCTTCAAGGTGTGGCATAAAGGTTTGCTACATAAGCTCTCCAGCTATGGAATCACTGGAAGGATTTTCTAAATTATAAAATCCTACCTAAAAGGTAGATCCCTGAAGTCAGCTATTAACGGCCAGTTCTCCGAAGCTCTGGCGGTCAATGCAGGCGTCCTCCAGGTATCACTTCTCGGACCAACCCTCTTTCTGATTAACGAAAATGATCAACGTAAGAATATTTGTAAACATCTATGCCGATGATATGACGATATACGGGCGCACCTCTAAAAGTCTTGACGATCAGAGATTGACAGCTGACCTCTCTTCTGATCTAACTTCCCAGTGAGGAAAAAACTGACTGGTCACATTCAATGCATCGAAAACCAAACTGGTTAAATTCCATCACTGTCGATCAGATTCCGAACTGCTGCCAGTCATGATGAACGGATGTCCCCACGATGAGGTCCCGTGCCTCAAGAGAATATTTGGCCTCAAACTCACACCAACCTCAAGTGGAATTCCAAAATACGATCCATCGCTAAAGATGCAGGTAAATCGATCGGCTCTCTCTACCGCTTCAGTAAGCACCTGACTCCTCTTGCTATCTTCTACCTTTATAAAAGCCAGGTCAGGCCGAAAATGAAGCACAGTTGCCATATTTGGGCAGGAGCTGCCCAGGCCGCACTTTCCAGTCTTGATAGAGTTCAAAAGCGTCTCCGAGTCCGTGTTGGAGAAGAATAATTTTCCACACTCTAAGCTCTCTCTCTCTCTCTCTTTCGCACACACAATCGGGATATAGCGAGTCTCTCACTTTTTTATCGATACTACCATGGAAAGTGCTCGGACGACCTGTTTCTCTTGGTTCCACCAAGTCTGAACTTCACAGCTCAGACCCGCCATGCCACTTACATAGTAACAAACCATCGACGTTCCGTCCGTGATTCATCGGCGAGAAGTTCCACTCAAACTTCTTCCTGCGAACCACTGCACTATGGAACAGACTTCCAATAGGATGTTTTCCCGATCATTACAATCTTAATCTGTTCAAGTCTAGAGTCTTCCCCTCCTATCCATATAAACTATCCCTTAACGTAACTCTTTACCTAGAGTGCACCCCCCTGCGCCTTGTACAGGGTGAATCTGACTATAAAAAAAAGACTAATAGGGCTTATAGTTAGAAGGCTAGAAGGTTCTCCAGTATTCTTAAAAACAGGTACTACAGAGGATGTTTAGCTTAGTTTGGCACAAAGCTCCAACAAAAAGTTACACAGTGAGGAGTGGAGTTCACTACTTAGTTTGTTTCTCACTATTATCTTGCTCACCATTACCAAACCCACAGATTAGCTGTCATCTATGATTCAGGAGCCCAGATTTTGCTGCTATTTAAACCATAGCTAGAGGCAGAAAAGATGTATTTCGTTAGTGAGAAATGAATATAACGGTCTCGGTCAGAAGATGAACTCGGCACACAGAATCCAATTTCCTGGTGAATAAATAATAAAGTAAGAAACCTGATCATTTTTTAATACTTAAACAAGAAAAGGTCTCGGTTTGATGCAGAAACTCTTCCCTGCACTATTCTAATATCTGCTCAGATTTTGAACAGTGTCAGGCCGAGAACTTTTCAACACCCATCGTATATCTTCTGGATGCAAACTGATATCAAATATTAATTAAAGAAAACGGACAATAGAATAGAAATGTCACATTTTCTCCACCTCTTCGCTACACAGAATTTCTAATGGCTATTTGTTTGCTGACTTTGGTTCAAACATAACAGATCATTTCTTCTTTTATACGCCATGTTCTTTCAGGACGTAGGTGATCATAGCTTTCCACATCTTCCATGCTCTAAACAATGTTTGCTTTCATTACCTTTTGCTCCTTTGTCATTGTTTTGCGATCTATCAATTCTAACTCGTTATGTAGACTGTTTCCCTCTGCTTCTCTTGCCTTCGGTATGTCTCATGAGTGTTAAATTCTCTAGGCCCTCTTTTCTCATTATGTGCCGTAGAAATTTCAACTGTCTCTTTATGATTGATAGCATCAGTTTCTTTGTAGTTTCTATTTTTCTTAAAACTTACTCGTTACTTACATGTTATCTCCATGATAACTTCAGTATTCGTCGGTAGACCCACAATTCTTTCTTCAAATGTTTCTTCTGTGAGGATATTGTTCAACATTCATTGTCATAAAGGAGTTTAGTTCTTACATAGCAGCGCAGTAGACATTTTCTAAGTATAGTGGAACCTCGGTTTACGAATTTAATTCGTTCCTGAAGCCCGTTCATAACCCAAAATATTCGAAAACCGAAACTATTTTTCCAATAGGAATCAATGTAAAATGAATTAATCCAATCTTGGTCCCAAGATGATTGCTTATTTAAACTTTAACAACAGTACTGTGCAAAAGTTTATACACAAAACTAATGCAAATCATATAATAGATAAAACTAATGAAGATCATTAAATCTAAGAAAAAAAGAAAACAATACTAAACAGATAAAATATAGACGAACACTTCAATTTTACCTGCAGAAAGAAGAGTTGATGGCATAAGTGGAAGGGGGAAGGAAAGAGACGTTATTTTTTGGAAAAGGGAAGGAAAGACATGATCGTCTATTTATAAGAACAGTATAAGATCGTTGATTTTGCCATCAGAAACTGAGTAGGAAGAGACAATATCATCATCAATTGTTTTTCTCTTAACTTTTCTTTTTCCTTTACCAGTATCACTGCTAGCTTTCATTGGAGCCATAACTAAGGACTAATAATGAGAAAAAAAAGTCACAGAATAATAAAATTGGAAAAGTAAAGCACGACACAAAACACGAATGTATACAACATGGCGGTCGACTAAGAAATGATTCTGTTTGGGTTAACTCAGTTTGGCAATGTTGTCCGAGAACCGAAATTTTGTTAGATAACCGAGGCATTTTCCGATTTGTTTCGACGTTCGAAAACCGAGGTTTCACTGTACCTTTTTTCTATCTTTTAATACTATTCATAGTTTCTGAAATGACTCTTTCGACGTTCCTATGCGCCTTCGTATTTAGGCGTTAAACTTTTTGTCGTCTGTTACTCCGTTACCCTGATAGTTGTATTTTTGTACCTGCTTGATTTATGACACTCCTCCGAGGATAGTTTATACCTGGGGTTGTCTCTTTCGTTGACAGCCATGTATTTCTGTCTTACAGTTAATAGTTAATCTTTTCTTCTTGCTTTCCTTTATTATGCTCTCTGATTAAGTTAACTCCAAGTCAGTTAATTTTGGTACATGCCCGGTCAGCGTGGCCTAGAATACGCCGACTGCGTCTCCTGCAGACCGACCACTTTCTAGGTGGATGCTTGCCGACTTGCGTGTAAACCTTGTCACTGTTTATTTGTAGACTCAAGCATAAATCCTCTCAATTGACATATTCCGACTGTTGAAACAAAATTCTTTAATTTTATTAATGTTTTGTTTTCATATTTAAATTTTACTTTTAAATTGAAAAGAAAAAAACTTAAATTCTATAAAACATTTATTTACAAAATTATGGTAATGTTTTTTTTTGTGGTAATTAATATAGAAAGGCTAAGAGTAAAACTTTTAATTCATCATGGTCCTTGTCCAATAAAACTTATATGCGACATTGAATAACCCAACAAAGGTAGAAATGTCTTAAAATCAATCAACTTAACCTAAACATAGCATGACAGTAATTATTTTCCGTGATGGTTAGGATGTTTTAGTTTGAGTTCTAAATTATGTTAAACTTCTCACTATGAAATATTATAAATCAAAATATTAACTAGTACAGGTCACTTATATTATCTATGAATTAATTAATATCATATATTAATTATAATTAATTAATATTAACTAGTACAGGTCACTTATATTATCTATGAATTAATTTCATCAGAGTAAAATTAGGTGTTAAAAATTGAAATTTTAGCGTTAAACATCTGATTTTTCCATTTTTAAGCTAAAACATATTTGGTAAATTCCGACAATTAGTCTGTATGTGTATTGACAATCTGAAAGCGATTTCCAGTGGCCAGAAAAGGAATTAATGAAAATTGTAAACTTTATTAACAGATAGGGTTGCTGTGTGTATAATTAAATTTTGATTTGACGATTCATTGCTTCGAAAAACTAAAAAACAAAACAAAACAAAAAACAACTTTGAAATTATTATCCTTAATAATCATGAAATTCTGTAAGAAATTTAATTCTGAAACTACTTACAGACAGGTGTAAGTCAGTTGGTATGCTATAGAACCAAACTTTGAAAGGTCTAAAGTTCCATTTCAAGCAAAGAATTAAATGAGCTCATTATTTCGAAATTACAGAGAAAGGTAACAGCGATTTCAGCTTTGAGTCAATTACCTTTTTCCCAAGGTGACCAGACAATCAGTTTGTCTTGTGCTATAGAAATGTCTGTCGCGACTACAGAAGACGGTATGAATCAGTTGCAAAAGTGAGATGTCTTCGGAAAGAGTCAAGGATGCCGACGTTAACGGGATATTTATAATATAAATTAATCTTTAGTGCTATTATTAAAAAGAATTAGTGAAAGTAATGAATAGAAAAATAGTATTAAAAAAAATTATCAATGATTATTTATTCTTTGGGTGATGCAGTAAGCATACAATTTATTTGATTTAATGTTAATGCCATGTCTCTCCAGAGTTTGTTGTGTTTTGTTTTACTGCATATCATTCTCAATGGGTTATGTAATGCCGACAAAATTTTCATTGTTGGTAATATTTTTTTTTTCCAAAAATCTATTTCTGGTAATATTTTTTACTTCAAAAATTTATTTCTGGTAAGGATTTCCTTCGCTGGTAATATTTTTAAAAAAAAATGTACTGCTGGTAATATTTGTCTTTCAAAAATGTATTGCTGGTAATAATTTTTTTTATAAAGTATTACTGATATTAAAACCTATTTTTACACTTTCATAGTGATTTGACCCCATTTTGGGAGGGGTTAACTATTTGTCCATAGCTAGGACCCTAACAGGTCTTACCTCCTCGGGTCAAAGTGGACTTGGGAACACCACAGCAATTAAGTGGTGGTTCCACGCTCCTCAAAACCTCCTGATCAGAAGCCTTGCTGTTGGACGTAGTTTATTGTCTTACCCAGGATGTCGATGTAGTTTATCATCCTACCCAGGACGGGTCTCTCCGGATTCTATTTCTTTATTATCTATGGCTTGTTATGACTTTGTAGGAATATAGTGAAATTCTGCGGCTTTGAATTTCTTTTAGACTGGTTGCCGCCTAGGGAGTCGAACCTGCCCTGTTAATTCACCGTTAGCGGGGTGAGGTAAAGAAGGGACATTAGTATGAAAATGGTTGCAAGACACTAGGTCAGTATTTGAACGCGGCTCACCGATTATATGTATGCATACCATGTGACTGAATTTTCGAATCAAGGCTTGAAACATGTTCTGACCACAAGCTATCAAAATCATTTTTAAACAAATTACGTTTCTACTTTTGAGAAGAATCTTTACCATTTCAGGATTTTTTTTTTTTACTATTGAACTCCATCTTGATGGCTCTTTTATAGTAAGTAAGAAGCTTCGGTCAATTCATACTCTAGCTTTCCGCTTGGACACAATCCGTAAACAAAAAGTGAGCATCTCTCTTTCTCTTTTTAGAAAAAAAAAGTTAATGTTGAGAAATGTTAGCTGAGATATACTGACCAACTTGGCTTATTTCCAGAAATGCTGTAGATAGAATTCCTAGCAACCCATATGCAACATGTACTTCGTTTCAGGATGTGAGGATATCGACGGAAGTATACGTTTTGTCTAGCTTTTCAGGGTCTAATACCAAATTTCAGTTGTCAGAGTCGGTGTTGCGCCTATTCTCGTCACGAGTCACGTAGCGTGTAGTATTAGTTAAAAAAAAAAAAACAAGTCGGTTATTTGGTTTGGGCGACAGAACTAATTTCAACTCAGAACTTCAAAAGGGTCATTTTCAGTTCAAGCCCCCCCCCCCGCTCAGTTTCTAATAAAATTTTCCCGAATAGTTCCATTTAGGTGTAAATGTACATGCTTAATTCGAAAATAACAAAGAAATTTTGATAAGATCTACCTTTTTGGAGTTATCGACAAGAAAAGTTCGGACTCATTCGCATCGTGGTGGGTGATGAAGTTGAAATTAATTCTGCACCCCGTTGGTTTTCTGACCAAAGGAAGTACGACACTGGATTATCTTATCAGAAATTGGAATCACGTTCTTCAACGCATTACTGTTCGTAAAGAGAGTTACTTTGTGTTGCACATCTAGTGTGGAAGCCTGGTATACGAGCTTAGTAAATATCCCCTGCAAAACCTCGAAAGAGAAGGAAAATGTGATTTCAAACTCAAGCAAAGTTCCCTTCCCTCTAGCGACCATAAGATCCGCTGTATTCTTAGGTATAAATAAAATCTACAAAGCCTTTTCTAAAAATGAAAGCAGCGTAACTTGATCTTTTCTAGAGTGGTTTAACGAGGTATTGCTGAAACATACAAAGGATCTGGTTTGCAATAAAATACCAGAGAATGAACTAGCTCAATGGTGCAGCATTAGAATGAAAGGCATACGGTGAAGGAGGTTATCTCCAATACAAGTCTTTTAGGAGCTTCAGGATAACGGAATAAACATGACCGATTCATTTACATGTCTCATCGACAATAAAAACACAAAATAGTCATAGTATAGTCTCACACACACACGTGTATGTGTGTGTGCGCGCGTTATTATTTTCGTGATCTATAGTCAAATGTGTAAGGAGAATTTACTGCCAACACACACGCACAATGTGTGTGTGTTGGCAGTAAATTCTTCTTACACATTTGACTGAAGATCACAAAAATAATTCTTTTACGAAATGTTTTTAAGTTAATTTTTCTTCGTTTCTTACAAGTGTTTTTTTTTTACTATTATTTATTGTACTGATGATTCAAGATTATGGATTCATTTCTTGACATTATTTCTTCAAGTACTTTCATCCACTTTCACCATCTTAAGAGAGTAAAGCTGCTTTTAATTGGGTAAATCTCTTTTTCCCGGCCGGCCTTGTATTTTGATAGGTTTTTATCTTGAATTTGGTTTTATTTGATAGTTTTTAGTTTGATAATTTTGAGTTTAGATTTTTTTTATCATATCGCACGATGTCATGACATATTTTGTGTTTAAATTTCTATCAACAGATGTTAGAATAGTTTCGCGAATGTGTTGATTAGAGGTTTAGGAATTGAAAGTACTTGTACAAACAATGGCGGGAAACGCATAATATTGAATCATGAATAAGAATATTTGTAAAAAGAACGGTTTACTAAAAATAGTTTAAAATAAATATGTCTGTGGTTTTCACTTATATATACCATCGAAGGTGTAATATAAACATCGAAATATTAGCATCAAACGATCAGTAATAATAATTGCAAAAACTAATACTAATAACGATGAATGTTATTCTGTGAAATGATTGATGTGGTTATTGCAGCAGACGGTGATGGTCAAAGAAAGCAGAAATCACTGCATAAAATGAACACAAGCCATAAGACCGCCGTTGATGAAAAGAAAAGTAAACGGCTTGCTACTTGGAGATCCAAACAGGAAACTAGATTTAACTTATATAGATGAAAAAGTAACAGTCTACCTAATGATAGAGGCAGGCATTTTAACGGGCCACAGAATAAAAGTAACAAAGGGAAAATATTAGCAGAACATCAAGATCTTACTTAAGGACTGCTAAAATTGTGGAACACGAAAGTGAAGATAGTGTACATAATTATTGGAGAATATATGATAGTCCGCAATACTTTTGCAGATAGAATAATTTAGAGACCCGAGGAAGAGTTGAAACGATTCAAACCACAATACAGTTGAAGTCAACAAGGCCAGTAAGGAGAACACTAAAATTTTAAGGAGACCTGCTGTCAGTTGGTTTTCCATTGATGAACAGCTAAAGCCGATGTGAAGATAATAATAATAAATGTTGAAGTTCCCTTCGGTGTTTTATGAGAGTTTCTTCCGCATAAAGAGCTCTGTGCAGTCAATACTTAAACATATTGTTTATGAAGAGGCGAGCCAGCGTCTTGTTTCCTTAAGGGAAATCTGTGGCCGAGTGTGGACAGTTGATGCAGAGAGACATAGCTTCCTCTGTGACATGGCCGAACATAAGCATAAATACCGTGCATAATTCATCTGGTGACAAGCCAATCAATGGCAGATTTCGTCATTATTTTTCGTAACGACCCGGCTCACTAAAGACACGTGACAAGAAAGCCAAATATGGGAGCCACTACAATGAAGGATTTATCTTAAGAAGAAAAAAAAATATGCTTGTCTCGAATTTTATGCATTTTTCTTGTCTATAATCTATAGGCATCTCATCGATTATTATGTGGGTGTCAGTAATGCAGGATTCCCTATCTCGTTAACCACCATATGTTAATATTAACAATGAATATAGCAGCCGTTTTGCTACTAGTATATATGAAATACCCATGAATTACCAATTTACTCACACTTTCTTTACCATTGTGTCGTTGCCAGTAAGACGGCCATGGTCAAGATGACTGTTAACGGGACAAAGCGTAAAGAGAGACATCGATTTGTATCGCTGATATAACTGATAGAATTCGAACTCGGCTCGCTGGTTCCGTTTCCCAGGCTGATAGCCGTGACGCCACCTTGCATTTTCAAACTAAAGAGTATTTAGAGAAACGGTAGTGGTAAAAGAGTGTATGCGAGATTAGAGGAAAATCTATCAGAATACACTGGTTCTATTCGGCAATTTAATTCTACTGATCCTCTTTGCTTAAAAATGACTAAATCGTATTTACGAAGTTTAGTTTACGAGAATGAGGATAAAACAAGATTGTTTGTCGACAGTCTTATATGTGAAGAAGGCCTAGTTGCCTTCAGAATCAGTATTCGTGATCTGAGCCTTTAGTGGGTTTTTTTTTTTAATTTACTTACATTGATGTTTTAAGATTGCAGCAAAGTACATTGGCATTAACATTATAAATGTAATAGCCCTGGAGTTCTATAGTAAAAAAAAATAGCTGAAAATTTTGAAGAGCTGATTCTTTATCACACATTCACTGCGTTTGACTTTGCATGCGCGTAGGAATTTTTTAATCGAATAAGTAAGGCAGTAAAGCCACTAAGACACAAGGGGGGGTACTGTCTGTGAAAGAATTAGAAAACAGTAACATTATTAAGGAGACAGAACAATAGGAAAGTAACCAGAAAGACAGTAGATAACAATTGGTACTGCATTTAAATTTTTGAAGATCAAAGTTGTCCGGAAAGTATGGAGCCGAAAGAGAGTTCCATAAGTGAAAAGTGCAAGAAAAGTAACTTAGCATAGAACTTACGGCTACATCTGGTCAATTCAGCGTTAAATTGATGAGACCTCGTTAGCAATCTAGTACTGCGCTTAAATTAAAAACGTCTAGTTACCATAGCGAAGAGCTATATTTATTTCCGCTTCCATACAGAAAATGTGGCACAAGGCCAAGAATAGGGAAAAGGACGGACTTCTTCTGTCTTAACTTTAAACTTAGCTAGCCACAAACACTGACCCAAACATACCACACAATATTCCTAACACCAAAACAACACATTCTTACTTACCTTTCTTACTACATCCACCGTAATACCTCATTGTCTCTATGAAAATCCTAAGTAGCCCCCATATTTACAATCCATTGTCTCTGGCGGTGTGGGGGGGGGGACTAACTACAATTTAAAAACTAGCCCAGATGTGTATTTACAATATGAGTACCATAGCGAGCTCATTTGAACAATTACCATGAAAGTATTTATAGAAAAGACTCGAGGAAGCAACTTTACAACAGTGGGAAATTGACTGAAGCCGAGGTATGTACCAATAACATTGTTGAGTTTTCTTTGGATTTTATCAACAATCTCTAAATATATAGCAGGAGCACCGGACCATATGTGGTAGCAATATTCTAAGCATAGGCGAATGGTAGACTTATAGATAGATTTCGAAGAGAAAATATGTTTAGCACGACACAGTGAACCAATATTCTTAACAGCTGATCTAGCAATGAATTCATTGTAGTCTTTTCCCCTTCATGTGAGTCGAGAATGTTAACCCGAGAAAGTGCTATGGGTCGCTCACCTGGGGGTTAGCATCACCCATGCTGATGGATGGCAGAAAGGGAATACTCAGATGATTAATAGAGAACAGTTTTGTTTTAGAGGCGTTAAAATTAACAAGTCGTTCTTTGAGGTCGTTTTTGAGATCAACGACCAATTTGATCTTATCGAACTGATCAGACTTAGTATCGAGACAGGAGTAAATGGTTGTGTCATCAGTATAGATACGAAGTTGAGAGCTGATGTCATCAGGAATATCGTTAATGAAAAATAATAACAAAGTAGTACCAAGGATATAAGTTCTGGGAGTTACCTGCATTAGTACAGAAGGATCTACAAGAGTAGCCGTTCAGGATAACTTTCATTTTCAAGATTGGATAAGAAAGACTGAATTTTGAAAAATTCGTCCGGAGGCATCATAACTTTTTCAATTTGTGCAGAAGACCGGCATGCCAAACCCTGTCGAACGCATTCGAGATGTCCAAAGCAACCATTCTTATCTAGTGCTTGATAGACTCTTTCCGCACATCAGCAGTTGACCTAGATTAACGAAAGCCATACTGCTTGTGTGAAAGAAGGCCCTACAATGTGAGATGCGTAACTAATTCGGCATTCATTAGGGCCTTTAGTAGTTACCCAAAAAGAGTTGGAAGGGTCAAACCGTTCACCTAAATTCTGTGTCGTGCGTGAGTAACTTATATGTGTTTGTGCCACTTAATGTATACACAAATCTTACCATACAGCCTGGCGATATGATCCCTTCCCCACAAAAATTTAAACCTTAAAAATATCATAATTATAACATCTTTTGGAAGTTTTTTTTGGGGGGGGGGGAATTATTTGGTAACAGATAAGAATTATATTTAAAGTTTTTTTTTTAAATAATTTTTTAGAGGTATTTTTAGATCTGTCATTGAATCGCAAACTTATATACACACGATTTGAATTAAATCAAAGTAGACGTCTAATTCGCGTGGGTTAATTTCCCTTTCTGTTTAGCGACAACCCTAAGGAACAGAAAAAGTGTACAAGCCGAACTATGTGACCCCTATATATTTTCTAATAAATTTACTATTCAAAATGGACAAAGAATTTAGATTTGAAGCTTCATCTTGCCGTCAGTAAAGCAACAGGTACCGAACCAGTATTAGAATATTTAAAGACATTATTCTGTCAGTAATGGCTTCATTATTTCTGGACACACCCACTCTTTTTCTTCATGATATTTACAATTATAAAAGCGTTAGCATTCCGTTTCTGTTGTATTATTATTCATTATCTAATTACCTTTAATAGCACTCTTCTTAGAGTGACGCTTGCATTCTTGACAACAAATCATTGGTCCTTATTCAGTCAGCAACGCAGATAACGTTGTATTGTTAACTGAGGCGTAAAGAAAACTACACGACCTCCGAGATTGGGTAATAGAAGAAAGTGATCATTAGCAAGAGAAAAAGCTCAAGATTCGAGTTACAACTTGGATATCAACGTCAAGCAAGTACAGAAGTTTAAATGTCTAGGAAAGGTTTTAGTAGAGGATGGAAAATATTTTTACAGTAAGGTGCACACTTTAAAAGGCCTGGTGGGGTCACTCGAGGTAGTGGGTTACATTAGGAGGCCATTTGTGTGTATAGCTGTGGAAGATAACGGTTAACCCTAGCCTTGAACAGGTCAAGATTGTAGTCGGCTGCACAGGGCAGTGGTTTTCGGGAAGAAGCTGTCCGAGTGGAACTTACTTATTACGGGTGGAATACGGAGAGAATGTGGGTGGTTTGCGGCTATATAAGTGGCATGGCGTGTTCTTGGGAGAAAGGTTGGAGGATGGAGAATAATTCGTCACTCACAAGGGCTTTTGAACTCTATCAAGGCTGGAAAGTGCAATCTGGGCAGCTCTCGCCGAAATATGACAACAGTACGACATTTTCGGCCTGATCTGGCTCTTGCAAAGCTAGAGGATAACAGGAGGAGTCAGGTACTTATTGGAGCGGTACAGGAAGCCGACCATTTTACCTGCATCCTTAGCATGCGACATCGAAATCTGAACAGGCAATGGGCTAGCGAAAGATGTATTCCAAAGATAAGTAAAATAGTGAGAAACAGATTTCGTTAGAAATAAAGAAAAGCATTCTGGATTTATATGTGATATCCATCCCCTCTTATATGGCAGAATGATACAAGGGAATTCAATGGACGGAACGAGTAAGCAAAGAGGAGGTTTTAAACAAAATGGCAACAAAACCATATGCTAGAAATCAGAAGAGGGTATAGCTGAAATTTCTGAGATTATGAGGAAGGAGGGCTTGGATAAAATTAACCTTCACGGGGCATATTGAAAGGGAAGAGAGATCGTAGAAAGCAGTGAGCTACCTATCTGACGAGCTTGCGTGAACAGTTGAAGGAACGATGGGTGGGAGATTTCGTAAAGGAAGAAAACTGCTAAGTGTCACAAGGAATAGGAAGTTTTGAAGAGCCATGATCACCCATGTCCTGAAGGGATGCGGCACATAGCAGAAGAAGAATCCGGTTCAAATGCAGTTGTCACGAAAATGACTTCCGTTTTTTAATTTTCTACGGTTAGAAGTTACTGTCACTACATATGCAATCATTAAAGTGAATGAAAGGTTTCAAATATTTGTTAAATAAATCCTACTTGTTATATGTTATTATTTGAAGGATTTGTTAAATAAATTCCCTTCATACCATGGTTTATATACACAATTTGTGTGAGATAACAACCTTCCATGAAGAAGAAAGAAAAGTCAGATATTCATCCAAAAAAGAAAAATAAAGGAACTTCTGAAATTTAATGATTATTATATTACACTAATACGTTATTTTATGATGGAGTTATAACCATAAAAAATCACTTTTTTCTCTCGCTATATATATATATATATATATATATATATAATGATAGAGAAATATTGATGAAATTACCCAGCAGAGTTCTTCTTTCTCTGTCTCAGCCCACGTGTATTTTCATGACCTTATAATTCCAAACATGTGGGCTTCTGAGTTTAATCCCTTGGACTACTACGTCTGGAGCATTGTCTTGAAGAGGTCCACCATAGATAATAGTATACAAAGGATTGGCAACTCGGCGTGGTGTCATGTTTAGCGAACATCTGGCTGACTGTGATTACTGAGCAGTAATGTTCAATCCTCATTACCGAGGCTCAGAGAGGTTTCATCAAATAATTTCTGTTTTACCAAATTGAATACGTACAGTTTTACTTACACACATATATATATAATATTAGTGGTCAATATATATATATATATATATATATATATATATATATATATATATATATATATATATATATATAAAAGCCATCTAAAGCAACGCAAGGAGCTACAGAAAGTGAAATTAAGGAAAGAACTGGGTATAGGATGAATTGAGGAAAGCATAAAAAGAAAAGAACGGGATCAATGTTACAGAAGATGTCGATTGACATTACATTTAAATTTTCTTCTGCTGACTATCATTTTTAAAAATAATTTATACTTAATTTACGTGCGTGTTGCTGTTCCTTCACTCGAGTACCATATTTGTCACTTTGTAACTTCCTTTAAGGATATAACATATATTAGCAAGGTTGTCTCAGACTGTTTTTAATCTAGTGAGTTCAACCTTAAATGGGTGACCCACACTTGTGGCCTCAAGGCAAAATAAGCTAAGCGTACTAAATAACTATAACAGAAATATCTTACTCTTTTGTTCGATTCTTCATTTCAATAGTTGCTATTTATTATATTCTTTATTAAATAGTGTTTTATTTGCCTCACAAAAAAAACAAGAAATGTTACGAGCAAAAAACAACATTTGGCGTGGACGATGGATCTCGTCGTGAATGAAGTAGTAATGGTATTCTATGAGTAAAGAATAAACTTGAACATTTTATTTCTGCTCTAATGAAATCTATGATACCCATGGTTATTATTTTATGTCTTGTGGACGTATGTATCATTTAAACAATCAAAATGTATCGGAAAATATTTTATATTATTTTCTAATATTCTCCATTGCCCGCACAAACGCAGTAGAAAGCTTAAAACTATTATGGAAGTATTTTGAAAGAAATTTTATTGATGCATTCAGCTTGATTTTCTAAAAGAGGAATCATGTTTTGATCAAAGTTTGACATCGCAAAAAAATATTTAAAAAAAAATCCCCCAAAAAACGCGATGTCATCATTTTTATCGATTATGCACAAACTGATCCGTTGTACGTGTAAAAAGATTCCGATCCAAATATCAGCACAAACAAGGTTCCTCCTATAAAAAAAAAAACAAAAAAAAAAACAACAATTCTTTGAATGGATTCCCTTTACATGGAAAGGCTGCACACACATGCCTTAGTTTTCCAAAGAAAATGACCACTTACTTTGTAAAAGTCCTCAAAACTTAAAAAGAAAGAAAGAAAAGACATCTCAAATGAACAGAAAGCAAAATTACTTACCAATTCAATCGATTAAATCAGGATTGAATATTTTATTTTTAATACATACGGCCTACTTTGTTCATCATAGGCTTTAGCATACAGGTTATTCATATATATATATATATATATATATATATATATATATATATATATATATATATATATATGTGTGTGTGTATAAATATATATGTGTGTATATATATATATATATATATATATATATATATATATATATATATATATATATATATATATATATATATATATATAATCATGAAATGGATTAAGTACGACGATTTTTTAATATATTTTCTGTTTATACGTTATTTTTATAGATACAGTTAATTTAAGTAAATGCTGTTTTTTAATTGAACAGTAGTAATTACATTTACCGGCCTGAATGTTACAGAAATTTCGTAGAAAATATGCCTTCTCCGGCAGGAACCGAACAGGTATTCCTTTAAATGGTATAACACGTCATATCAAATGACGGTTTCCGTCGTAGGAATACAGGTTTGATTCCTGTCGAAGAAAGCATATTTTCTATGAATTTTCTGGAACATTCAGGCCGGTAAATGTAATTACTACTGTTTAATTAAAAAAAAACAAAAAAAAAACAGAACATTTATAAATTGCATATATAAAAATGGAGTATAAAGAATATATATATATATATATATATATATATATATATATAGTTTGCAGAGACACATTCGTATTTCACGTTGTATGATGCTCACGTTTTAATCAAATTCGGTACTTCATGTTCGTTATATGCAAACGGTAAATTATTAGTGGCATTTGAAGCAAGCATGCATGCATCAGGTTACTATAGCAACGGAATTTTCCGAGAGTAAAGGCAATATTCACAACTGTTCAGAATTTGAACATTCTGATGATAGTGAATGCACATTATCTAAAATTTGAATTCCTATATCTACGGTATTTTTAGTTTCTGATTTAATTTTTATACCATCTTGTGTCTTCCCTTAAACCTTTTGACGAAATATTCTGCTGATTGTTTTGTTCATGAATTCTGGATTAAAAATAAGAGTCAGCTTTATACATAGTACCGTGTTATATAGTGTTTAATCCGATATAGAGTAGCGTTCAATATTGAAGTACAAATGTTTAAACATAAAACCTTTTTATCATGATAAAAATTGCAGCATATATTCTGAAAATATGTTTACATATAAAAGAACTGATATTCGATATAATCTTGTATATAAGTACATCATTAATAACGTAGCCTGATGATTACAAGAACGTTTGCACAACACATATTTATTTTTCAATATAATCCCCTCGTCAATGCAGTACAATGATGATATATATAAAATAAAAATGTAAAAATAAGAAGACCCTGCTCGAGAACTGAAGAAGGTGGGCGCTGTGTTCATAACAGTTGGAGTATTGGGAACTTATCAAAGATCCAAGAGGTTAGATAGCTGTTTGTTATTAAATGGTTTGTTTACTGGTCAGCAAAGGCCAAAACCGTACACTGAAATGATAGTGCATTGATTTATGTGAGAAAAAAAGACGTGTTTGATTGTTTTCTAAGTTAATTCATACGTGATAAACATTCGAATTAAGCAGTCCGTAAACGCTCAATGCGGCAAGACAACACTCTGATAAACAGTTGAACGATCGCTGAATTTCTCTCTACTGTAAATGTTGAGAAACAAGAACATCTGTTCAAACTACTTTTATTTTGTATATTTTGAATGAATTGTTTTGGTTCGGCATTTAATCTAACGCATAGTAGTGTAGCTGGCCATTCGTATTCGAGGATCCCCGTCTACTACGGTGGCTAGCCAATCCCTGTTGCAGATGCTTGCATTTGTGTTTAGTCAACACCCACGTTTATACTGCAACTATACTGAGCAGACCTTAGTTACAGTTTCTTGGAGAGTGCGTGTTGTCTAGCGTGATCAACAATCTGAACAAGGCCATCACGCTTAATCCTTCAGCTATCGACGGGCCCCAGGGTTCAGTCTACCCAATTTCACTCACAAGGCTTGGGTCAACCAGTGGCATGGTTTTTAGGCACTTTCCAAATGTGACGCACGCTGTCCCTCCAGTCCGAATACATCAGTCTCCTTCCTGTCAAATCGACCATGGTGAGATTCGAACATTCTAATCATCAGTCTCCTTCCTGTCAAATCGACCATGGTGAGATTCGAACATTCTAATCATCAGTCTCCTTCCTGTCAAATTGACCATGGTGAGATTCGAACATTCTAATCATCAGTCTCCTTCCTGTCAAATCGACCATGGTGAGATTCGAACATTCTAATCATCAGTCTCCTTCCTGACAAATTGACTATGGTGTGAGTTGAACCCGGGTCTCATAGACAGAATGCGAACGTTCTAACCACTCGGCCACGCGCCCATAATCTAACAGACCATCTGACGCATATAACCATAATAAAAAGAAATGTTTGTTTCCCATCAATGGACTAGTTCTCTTTAATTATGGGACAATCTTACTAATCTTACTGATATTTTTATAGTCATACTGGACGTTACACTCTATCATTTTTCACTGGATGTGTAAACAGAATGTATTATTGATTCTTGTAAGCTATTTCGTCGTAGAGCAATGGTTGGCAACTAGTCTTGTAAATCATTACCCTTCTGTCGTACCAAGAAAAACTAAATAAATATTAGTCGCCTTTCAGTGGAACAGTGTTTAAAAATAATCTCACAAAATATTCTTTCCGACATCAGTTCGATTATCCTAAGGTGACCCTAACTTGAATTTTAGTATAATTACCTAAGCTTTGTAAGGAATGAGTTTGATTCTCACTGAGTATCCCAGACAAAATTCGATATTTAATAACTAAACAATGGTCGACATCGTAGCAGCAACCGACCTCACTGAGTAAATATGAGTCACCTTGTGGAGTAATGGTCAACACCCTTGTCTCACACACCATCATATTTGTAATGGGGTAGATCTATACTCGGTGTCCAGAAATCCTGGCTTTGTGTCATACTAACGTAAATCGCACCTCGGCACCTTGCCACGGAACAAGATTATCAAAACCGTTTCGCTCATTATTTTTCAGATTATATCAAGATACAAAGCATAATGGTGAACGTGCAGGTGACAAATTGGCATGGGCATAAGATTTTGACAAAGTGGCTACCATACCCCACTCGATCGAGAAAAAAAAGAGGACACTTTGGTAAAGAATACTGATGTTGTAAACAGCCAAATTAAGTTACGTGAGTCGTATTGCCTCAAGTACATGTAAAGTTTTTAAAATATAAAAAACGACCTTTCAAGACGTAGGCAACCATGGCTCTCCATATATTTGCGAAGTGCCATAACTTCCAGAGAAAGATAGTACAGTGATTTTCCAATGGCGTGTCCACGATTTTGAATAAAGAGTATTCCATTTCTTAGACTGGTTGCCACCCAAGGTTAGAGTGTCTTGTCTACTATAGAACTCATAGAGAGAAGAGATGTATTCATGCTTTTCCCAAAGGCGTTTCTTCAAAAGAGAATCCAATATACTGAGCTGGATATATAATTCATAATTATTTAATACTGATTACAAATGGGGTCTACATTTTCCTTCGAGCCTAAGTCGATTACCAGTTTTGCACAGGTCTGAATATACATATGGTTTTGCGTTTGGAAAAAGTGATAATCCTTCGGGGATTGAAATAGAAAATAATCAAATCAAATAGAGAATCGTCTCTCTATTACATTTTTCATGATTTGAGTTGAAAAAAAAAGTTAATATGTTGTATTGGTTTTGTTGCGCGGAACGACAATATATACAATTTTCAGATCTGATTACATTATTCAAAATTCTCACTCAATGGAAACAGTTTTTATGCGACGTTATCTGTGACTATTAAGTTATACTAAGCTTATGATTCAATTCCGTTTGGTCTTTAATAATTAGCCATGAAAAAATAAATCAAGAAAAAAAATACAACCCAGCCACGAATGATTGAATGTATATTCCTATCATAAAAACAGACAGGAAAACAGTTGGCGGTTTGCAGTCCCCACAGTAATGATGGAGAAGAATGGAGACAAAGCTGAAAGACTTGCAAAGTGAATATTGAAAAATAGACATCCGGGTTCTGTTAACGCATACTATTTTTCACCTGGTGTAAACAGAACATTTGGTTAATCGGACAGAGACCAAAGGCGCTTGCTTGCTTGTCGACCCCATCAGCGAATTTCCACAAAGATAGATGAGGAAGGTATGAGTAATAACTATATTAACAACAAAAGTTCGGTTAATGTATCGAAGGGGTATACAAAAATTTCTCTGTTTGGTCCACTTTCTAAAAACAGATGACATAACCAAACATCAGATTTAAAATAATGTGTCTTCAACACCATTATTTTAAATGTGATGTTTGGTTATTTCATTTGATTATGTATCTTCAACACCAGGAGGCACGGCGGAGTAATGGATAGCGGCTCGGAGATCCGAGTTCAAATTCCAGTCGAATCCATTACATTCACTTACGTGCTAATACCCTTGGGAAAGGGTAGGAATCCTCTTCTTGTCTCCCCTCCAGCTATGGGTAAATAGCAGGACACACCGAGTTCTTATAGCCTTAGATGGCAACTGGTCTACCGCAGAAAGAAATGGCAACCTACGGCGGGAAAAAATCTATCTAGTCAGTCATGTATCGACAGATACATGATCGCCTAATCGTGTATCACGCATGGCGCATAAATAACTGATTGATCTTCAACACCACTGTGACACCCACTGGTGGTCAGAGCACCAATATATTACGTCATCTGGTCGCGACGCCAATATGTGACACTGCGCTGTCGGCCCGTGGTCAACTCCCAATTGCGGTGTGAAGCTGTAAGTTTTCTTCCACCAGCGTTTGGGGTTGACTCCTTGTCGTTGCCACCAGCCTGTGTCCCGGTCGATCTGGTCGTTCCCGGTTCGATACCAGCTTTGTCGTTCCCAGCTCACTTCCAACGTCTGGTTACCGAAGTAACTACTTTGATCTCAAGTCTAACTTATCGACGTTGTGACTTTGATCTTAGGTAGACGAAATCAATCAGGCGTCGGGCCGTAGTGTAAGCTGAATCCGGGGTGAAGGTGATATCGCACAAGCGTAAGTAAAAGAAGCAATAAAACAAAACTCAAGAAGTTCAAATATGTTGAGAAATATCAAATTATCTTTATCCGTCTGTTATATACAGGAGTGTGTTTCTCTCCCAGCCCGTTTCTATGGATTTGTGACACTTTTGAGTTTCTTAAGCGAGTTTTGGTATCTTAAGTCGTTCGTCAATATAACTTGCTTTTCGTAGGAAGTCGAAGTCGAAAGAACGTGGAATTTCTCGGTCAGATTCTGCAAGGCAACACTCTGACTCTGTCCGGAACTGAACAACGACTCCAACTGCAACTGCCTGGAGACATTCATTTATATGGATACCGATCAAAACCCGGTGTGGGGCCTGACGTGGTTTGGATTCCTCGATAATTCTCGGTTCCCAACAAGAATTCTCTTTGTTCTTAGGCCAGGAAAATTAATTACTTTCCATTTTTGGAAGATTAATTACTTTCCATTTCGGGGGTTTCTCCTCATCCGAGAGGGAAGGTCGGAGGAGAGTTATCCTCCTAGACTCTTCCTCTCTCACATTGGTATCTTATACCAATCCCCTCATTGGTTGTTAACAATTTCTCCGTCTTTCTCATACATTCACCTCCACCTATCACCCATGCTACCACTTGATCAATGATCTCTCGGCAATATGGGTGTGGCTAGACTGGCCCTCTTAAAATTATTATCCAGAATTTCGTTTACAAAATCTTTTTTTCTTTTTTCCATCGGCCAAAATATTTTCTTTCACAAACACCAGATTGCCAAATAATTCTTATCACATCTTTCTTTTGGGGACACCCAAAATTCACTTAGGTCTCTCTACCGACTCATCAATCACTGTCAAAACCCGACATCTGGCTTCTCTGCTAAGTCAACTTTTAACTGGGGAGTCCGCGTTTTACCTGAGAATCAAATTCTTTATTTTTCTCATGCCTTAAAATCCTCTTATCACCAGATGCCCATTTTCGACGACACTGTCTGACGTCAACATTTTGAAAAAGTAATAATAATAATTTCCTCTACGATTTTCTTCCTCATGCCAGAATTCTAACTCATACCAGATGATTTCCCTTCGTTGGACCCAGAAATCAAAATTAAATGATATCTCCGAAAGATAACTAATATCGATTCTCTCTGTCTGTATCGCGGTCGTCCGGAATTTTTTTATGACCGCCATGTGTCGGCCGGCTTTCTTTTTCTTTCTGAATTCTGTTTCCCTTGGTGCGTCATTCCCTTACGATGACATTAATCAGTTTTGAAAGAATCTCATATCTCGCTTTTTCTTACGGATTTTCTGTCTCGTGCGAAAAGTATCTTTCTTCGTAAATAAAATAAAATCTTCTTTTTAACGTCGCTCAGTCTATCTTTCGATATAGCTCTCTCTCGCCTTAAGTCTTTCCTGTTTTTAATTCCTATGGTTAATTAGTTAGCAAATTACCATAGCTAAATAGTGTCACACTACGTCATATATTAAAAGACTTGTTTTCTATGTATGTATGTGAAACGATGTATTGTCTTCAGAGATATTGAATCATAGCTCATTTTGAAGAATGCAGAAAGAAATTCTAGTATTTAGAAACTGAATGATGATATTGTGGTAATTTGTGTTCATAATAAACTGGAAAAAGCGATTTGTAATGGACATAATTATTAAAGATTACCTTTATTTATTTACTTATTTGTAAAAATTATGCATGAAAAAAGTAGCTCGCCTTCCCATGTAATACACTGAAATTTGTGTAAATCTGCCAGGGAGCAAATTCAATGATAATATTTTTCAGTAGTTTTTGTTTAAAGGATATAATTTTTCAAGGAAAGAGGGTTAGCAACTCCACTGTTATCGCTCTTTTCAGTATTGATAGGGAGTTCCTTCATAACCTTTACTTTTAGGTAGTGTGGTATATCAAAATCTTGAGTATGTCATAATTTTCTCTTCTACAGGATGCGATGGATAAATTATCGCCATTTTATATTCTTAATTTCGAGCATGCGCGTTGTTTGTTCTTGATTTTTGTCGGCTCCACAGTTGGGCATTGTATGTGAGAAAAAGAGTAACATGACCGAATTCACTGCGCCAGAAATTTGGAAACGGTATGCTGTACTGTTTGGCATTCGCACTGGAAGCTTCAATATGAACATTTCATAGTGTTTGGGTGTCAATCTGACGATAGTGCAGAGGATTCGGAAAGGGTCAAATGAGTCTAATGGTGATTATGATGGCGTTTGGAGTGATCCCTAGTCATGCCTTCATTCATCTTCCCACGGGGCCTCAGACTGAACACGGGGGCCTACATCAAGTGAGGAGGTAGTGCTGCCCTGGGTCAAGAGGGTGGCTGCTGAAAGACCCTATGTCTGGCAACAGGACTCTGCACCATGCCACACAAGCAGGAAAACCTAGACATGTCTATCAAACAATTTCTGCAACTACATCACCCCTTATATCTGCAACCTCAGACTGCAACCCCTTTGATTATTGTGTGTTGAGGAAGAGACTAACAAAACTTCTTGTAACACCAAAGATGAACTGAAGGCAAAGATTACGGCAGCATCACCAACTTAAACAAAGAGGCAATTCCGAAGTGGTGATTTTATTGAATAAATTTATTCTTTAGTATTTCAAAATAGTTTTGTGTCATTTATCAGTTAAAATGAAATGTTAGTGTTATTTTCCTTTTGCGTCATTTAGACGACAATTTATCCATTGCATCCTGTCTGTGCTATTTATTTTAGTTGTTGTTATTGCTGAAAGTCCTCAAATAACGTGTTTTTTTGTGATTTGGTACATTTCTTTGTGATTCTGTCGAGCCAGTCCACTAGGTTTGAAAAAGGATGGACTTTTCTAAAAACTACAAATTTCATTCGCTTAAAGATATTTTAACAATCGAATTGAGAAAACGACTGCATTCAGGTGACATTTTAGATATTTCTGAACCAGTACGGTGACATACATGTCATCTATATGAAAGTTTCGATCTGACGAGGCTATTTAAGAACATGACTTGAATTCTTAGGTCAATAATTTGGTTTTGTCGCAATTTACTGTGTTGGGCATCACGGCCTCCAGTCGAACAAACATGGTTGATGCTAATCCCCAGGAGAGCAAGTGGAGCGACTGTATTGAATCATTTGATGTGTCTACTGCTAGAAAAGTTGGGAGATAATTAACATGCAAATCAAGCATTGAAAATGCTTTGCATTAATTTGGTTATGTTAGGCGTTCTGATGTGTAGCTTCCATATAAATCAAGAACACAAACCTACTGGATTGGGTTTGAAATGTTCTGTTTTTGAAATAGACAATGATGATAGAAAATTTAGAAGTTGGTTTACTCAGTCATGCCAAACAATTTTTCTCGCCAGAATCCATCTTGCACATTTATAAATCTATCTTTTGTCTATGCATTAAATATTGCTGGTCTGGTACTTCTGCTGTATATCTCGAGATTCTTGACAAAATTCAAAGAAGAGTCTGTAATGTAATCGATTCTCATCTGGCATCTCGACATCAGTCACTTTTTCACCGACGTGATGTGGCTCTGTCTTTTCTATAAATATTTTTATTATGGAACTGTTTTGATGAACTTTTCCCCTAGTGCCTCGACTACGTGAATTTAAATGTGCTGTTAAATTTGCATCTCGGTGTGATCGTTTTACTGTTGAACAAGTTAGATACAACCACCACTTCTGTTCAAAAAATTTCTTTTCTCGCACTTCTCACCTGTGATACTTTCCAATTTATTGCTTTTCTGCCACCTACAGTCTTTAAAAATTTAAATGTAACACTAATCGCCATTTTCTGTATTGCTGAACCCTGTCCCTTATTTGGCCTTTCCTCACTTCTCCTCACTAAAGTCTTCGTACTCTCTTTCACACCCGGTAACTCCCTACGTTCTGGTAATATTGGCGTCTTGATTGAGGTGAAGCAAAACTTATTCTATGTTCAATTTTCTTATATCCTATACTAAATGCGTTATAACTAATCCAAACGCCGAGGTATTTGAAGTGTTTGGTATTTACTAATTCTACATCCTGATTTTTTATTCAGGGTATGTGCCATCACTAATTTCATTGCAATTCAAGATCATAGTTACTGTTTTTGTAAAGGTTTATCTCGAGTTTCTTGTAACACTTGATAATGGATGTTGATATCTTTTTTCGTCAAGAATATTCTTTTCTCAATTATAAATGCCTATGTTGTCAATATATCTCACCTTATCATCAATACATCGGCCTCGGGAGGGAAAGCAGGATCACTGCTTTCTAGTGGTAGATACGTTTGGTATGAGGTATGGGATGCGGAAATAATCAGTCACCATTTCTTCATATATTCTTTCTTTCTATGTGCTGTGTCTTCAGGATGTAGGTGATCATGGCTCTCCACCTGCCTCTATCCCTTGCAGCTCTCAACAAGTTCCTTTCTACCACTTCCTCCAGACCACGTTCTGTCATCCACTTGCTTAAGCCCGCCAGGTATGTCATGCGTTGTTTTCCCTTGTCTCTCTTTCCCTCTACTCTCGACTCGGGAGTATGAGATTCTCCGGGCCCTCCTTCCTCATTATGTGACCCAGGAACTTCAGCGACTTCTTTCTGACGTTAAGTATCGCAGGGTATAATCTGGGAAGAAATTAAATCGAATGTGACTCTCATTTCTTTCCTGTTGTACATCTGTTGTGGTTTGAAATGTTTCAATATTATGTTTTCACTAGGCGTGTACGACTATGTGAACCTTTTTAGTTCCTTTATCAAATCTATCAAATTTGGAATAGAAGTTTCTGTTGATGCGGTCATATGCTGATGTGAGGGCGACATAGCTGGTATACAATTTTTATTGGAGCAATCTCGAGTGGTTTGATGATATATATATATATATATAATCATATATATATATATATATGATTACCAAAATGAAAGCCAAACTGGTTTGTGAGGAATTGACATTCATAGAAAGGTGAGAATCTTGTTAAAACAGTGTTTATTAGTACTTAGAATGTATCCAGCTGAAACACCACTGTACGTTTGATAGTGTTAGCGACTATCCTTTTGCTTCCATCGGGCAATAATGCGTAATATTTCCCTACTGCTTTGGGATACACTTTTGATTCTAGACTCCCTTCATGAAATTGATAAACTTGTCAAGTGATGCTTTATTATCCCTCATTTTTTTTCTCTTTCTTGTCTTCTTCATCAGTAAGATCGTTGCTGTTTACGTTTGGAGATAGATTTTGTAATGCTTGAATGTTACTTACACAGCACAGACAACTTTGAGATCTTGATTAGGTTTAGCAAGACATTTCTCTTAGTCAACTCAAAAAACAAACTGAAGGAAATGAAAATATAAACCTAAAAGGGAGCAGAGATTTTCTTATATCTTAACTGTAAATGCTTATCTGGCTTGTTACTTTGATATTAAATAGTCTCATATATAGTCCAGACGGCATAAAATATGACACAGAAATCCAAAGATACATAGAAATAACGAAAAATCTTTTACAGAAACTAAGCAAAGTAGTAAGAGACAGGAAAATTTCGTTAAAAATGAAACAAAGCGTGCTGAATGTCTAATCTCCAATATATGGCATTGAATGCTGAACAGTCTCTTCGTAGACGAAAAAGATATTTGAAGTTACACATGTGGTTTTATCGATAGATTCTGCGAAAACCACGGACTGAATATGTGAAGAACGAGGAAATCTTAAGGAAAATAGAAATTAAAAAGACACGTATACTTACAATCAGATAGAAATAGTTTTCGGGATATATCTAGGAAAGAGGGCTTGGAGAATTTAGCAAACACAGCAAGGCTTGAGAAGCAGGGAAAACAGCGAGTAATCTACCGAACAATTTTGTGTGAATGGCTAGCAGAACAAAAATAAAGAGGGATGATAAAGTTTAAGATAATATTTAGAGCAAGAAAAAGATAGGAAAAGTTGTGGAGAGATGTGATCGCCACGTCCTAAAGGAATATGATATATAAAGACTTTATTTCAGAAACTATTCCCTATTATTAGTACTATGTAGCCCAGTACAACCTATGGCATGTAAATTGGAGAGGAAATGGTCACTGTCAAGCGTGTCGCATTGTCTCTTTGACATTGTGCTATGAAGGACACCGTAACAATCCCCAAACCATATAATAATAAATAAAAAACACGTTGTCTCGCTGCAGAGCAACCTAATCATTAATACTATAATATATATGTAACTAGCTTAAAAGCCACCAATCGGGTGGTATTTAAGCTAGCTCCTGCGGGGGGGGGGGCTCTTGATTTGGATTTAATCACAATATGCAGCAATACAGAACTCAAAACTGATCGCTGCATTTAAGCATTGCATTAATATTTAAGCTTACCTTTTCAATGATAATTCTTTTGACGCCACTTAATTTAAAGAAAATCTGATGTACGCAGGTCCTTACTTTCCATACAAACAATTATTTTTATCTCATGAGTGACTTTTGATGGATTTCGCAATCAATTTCTATTATTCTCAAATTTATTTTCAAGTTATAAAAATTATTTTCGTACAAAAAAATTCGTCGCAAAAAAACACGTAAAAAAATCGCTGAATACAATCGCAGTAATAAAAACTTGGGAATCCAAAATTTCAGGATTGCAGTTCCAGATCCGTCCCAGAATGTTTTTAATTTGCTCACGGAGTTGGCCGTTGGCCTGATTCCAAAATATGTTGGGCTACAGCCTGTAAGAGTAAAGTTGAAAAAGTGTGACACACTGACATTCGCATTTATTATACAGATTAGTTCGAATTTCATTGCGTGCCCCGTACGTGTGACCGTTTAGTTATCATCAGATTAGTAGACTCGTCTCGCCGACTGTTACTATTGTAGTGATTATTTAATTTCCCACGTTGTGCCCCTATGCTTATTCAATATTTACTGCAAAGAAGTTAACTCATTTTCAGTAAAAAAAAAAAAAATTAGATATTGAAATAATCCTATAAAAATAACGCCGACATTTGCTGTTAACAGTGGAGATGGAAAACCAGCTTGAAATGTGTCTGTAATAAATAGAGATTGAGAATAGCGGAAACCTAACTAGGTTTCTCTTTTTACAAATTGGCTCAGGCTTTACTTATTTTATCATTAAAACTCGTTTAAAAGCCGTTGAAAGCAGCCGTTGTTCAATGTCAGCTTACTTTCTACTTGTGAAATATATGAGGAATTCGGCAAATGAGATGACCTCTAACTACATTGAAAATTGTTAAATTAGCTTTACTTGTACACCTACTAATCCCTAATCATTAATAGTCTAGAGTTAAATAATTTTCATATATACATATAATTTAGAAATATTGTTTTTGTAATAAAGTGTTGAAAGGATTCATGATGGTAGAGGAAAAAAATGAAATGCAACATTTATAATTTTTGCATAAAATAATCATAATTGGAAATAACTTGATATATTTCTATAAAACATTTGATTAGCCTTTATTTGAGGAAAATGCGTCATTATTTCACGAGTATCATTCTCTTTGGTAACAAAGAAAAGAATACTGAGCTGTTACCGTGACATATGTCCTTCTTTACGGCAGCGAATGTTGGACGATTTCCTCAAAGATGAAGAAGAGACTCGAAGCGACAGAGATGTGGTTCTACAGAAGGATGCTCAGGATATTATGGACCGACCGTGTGAGCAACGATGAGGTCTTAGGATGCGAACAAAGAGGAAATTTATACTTAACATCAGGAAGAGGCAGCGAAATTTTCTGGGACACATAATGAGGTTGAGGGCCTGGAGAATCTGATACTCACGGGTCAAATAGAGGTTAAGGGAGACAAGGGAAGACAGCGCGGAACATACCTGGCGGACTTAAGCAAGTGGATGACAAGACGTGGTCTTGGGGAGGAAGCAGAGGGAAGGAACTTGTTGAGAGCTGTAAGGGATAGGAAGAGGTGAAGAGCCATGATCGCCTACATCCTGAAAGGATATGGCACATAAAAAAAAAGAATATATGAAGAAATGGTCACTGATTATTTACACATTCCATGCTACATACCAAACTAATCTACTAATAGAAAGCAGTGAGGAAAAGTTTTTGTCCTGACCTACTTTTCAAAAACGGATCAGTTGTTTTCATTTTTTTATTTTGAGAACCGCATATTGGTGGAACCAAAATTGTACTTTCAGCACCCAACTATTATTTTCGCCGTCCTCTTCAAATTGTCTTTGACTTTTTAAAATTCTATCCTTTATAGCAAGGATGAAATGTTAAGAATTCTTCCAGAAAGTTAAAAGGTTGAAAAGTTTCAGTGATGATATTTTAGAAAAATACAGGAAAATTATTAACATGTAAAAATGTTAAATGTATCACCATTATTATTATTACCATTATTATTATTATCATGTATATTCTTTATAACAAGTTTATAATTTTTAAAACTGAATTATTTAGTGTAATCAACTTTATTATTACTAAAAAAAATAAATTTAATCGGCAACCACGTAATACCAGTTATAAGTTCGAGCAGTGTAAATTCATTAAGTTTCTTGTTCTCCTTCTGCAAAAACAGTCGTAATTTGGAATAATTCCTTGATAGAAATGTGTTGATCGGGCGCCTTTCGTTCGAGAATGCTTCATATCGTTTTAGAATTCATGTCTTGCTGCTGCCATAATTTCTTTACTAAGTCAATCCTGAACATATTTTGGTGGTGAACTTAGGCCATCTGTTCATAATACATTCGCTTAAATCAGCCTATGTGTCTCTGTCTCTGCTTTTTCTTCTTTCCATCTTTCTATATTACGTTGTTTCTTTTTTTTTTGTCTATTTTCAGTTTATTTCCCTTTATTAATTTCTCTCTTTCTGTTTTTTCCCAGCATCTGCCTGCTTAATCTTACCGATTATTTCTTTCTTCCTATTTTCTCTCTTCCATTATATATATATATATATTATATATTGACTAGTAAGTTAGGACTGCTAACTCACGCAACATATTAATCCTTGTACACAGAAATTTGTCATTGGTACCCGAGAGATAAAAATCTGATTTTTCCATTCAAACTGTAATTCACGTCTCTTCATGAGAAAATGGGCGGATAGGAGGTAGAGGAAGAGCGAGACAGGCAACATTTTCGCAGCGTTATGAGACTTGCTGACCGAACAAGGAAAGAGAATCTATTGAGCGATCAATCTGAGTCTTGCGAGCAGCTTTCTCAGTACATGGATATGAATGCGAGGCACATGAATTACTCAAGTGACAGACAAAAATGAATGACTCTATTCGCACCGAATTAACACAACAAAGGCATGGGAGATGCAATAAATATTATAAAGAATTGCGTTAGTCTAAAATCTTGTTTGCTTTTCAAATAATCCATTGATTATCAGGCGCTACAAATGGAGAAGTGCTTTCAAAATATTCAAATACATTCTAAATTGAGGATGTGAGTATATATATATATATATATATATATATATACCAAAAACGTTTGCGGTTTATCTTCTTTTTAAAATATACACTTTTCTCTCGTTGGAACAACTATAACCTCTATATATTATGTTAGGTGCTAGAAAGTTTTTGACCTGACCAAGAACCCTTTAGGATAAAATTCTGCTGTTTGGTCATTTTCTCGGACGTAGGTAATTGGTTTGGGCTGAAAACCTTTCAATATAAACTCGGAAGTATATAATGTGAATATCTTAGAGGATATACATATATGCATGTATGAGTCATCTGAGGATTTTTTTGGCAAGCTGGGCAAGAGTCAGCTTTGAAGAATTTGACAGAACATATGGATGTACGATTTTGCTTTAAAGATTTTTGGTTGTGACTTGCACCACACATACTTACCGAAAAGAAGTACAGTGTAACCCGGATATAAGAGAGTTGTCGGGACCGGAGAAGAAGTCTCTTAAATCCGGGTTAGGTCTATTTTATATACATTAACACAGGCTCTAATTTGGGACCAGAGAAAATCTCTCTTATATCCGGGTTACACTGTAGTACAAAATATTATTCCATTCCCTCTGTTGTTAACTTATTCGTCGTGTTGGTTGACAATTTTCATTGAAATCTATTCTGTGGCAATTCTTAATGTTGGCAAATCAATTTTTATGGATTTCTTCACCCAACGTACATATTTCTCTTCATGCGGTTTACTTAAAAGTGCTTTCGTGTCTTTACGTAATGTTCCTTATATTCTGTTGATTTTCTGTTTCCATTCGCAACACCAGCTTCACATCTTTTCTTGTTTATCGCTCACTGTTTTGTCTCCAGAACGTTTGAAAGCCTGTTTTGCTATTTTGGTTCTTATTTTACCGATGCTTTCATCCTTTTTTTGTTCTACGGTCACTATTTAACTTTTGCACAATTTTCTCTGTTGTGTTCCCGTCACTCAAAATAACTTGTTTCTCTTTTAAGGTTGTATGTAACAATCACTATGCATCTGGAAGTGAAAAGTAAATATAAATACCTATATATTTATTTAGAATATATGATGAACATCCCTCATTTTGCATAATCGAAACCCCTTCCCAAAAAAAAAAACAGAAAATAAGTTATTTTAATTATTTCCCAAAAAACATATTACAATTTAAATTCACATGGTATATCAAATAATTATATCCTGAAAATTTTAACAAGGGGTTGCGTAAAAACGCATTTTTTGAGAAAAATAAGAATTTGCAAAATAAGATCTGACATTATATTTTGTGAGCAACGACACAGTTTTAAGAAAAATGAGAACAAAAAGGAAACTTATACTTAATATCAGGAAGAGACAGTTGAGGTTTCTAGGGCACATAATGAGGAAAGTGGCTTGGAAAATCTGATACTCACAGGACAGACTGAAGGCAAGAGAGACAGAGGAAAACAACGCATAACATATTTAGTAAACGGATGGCGGAACAGGATTGAGGAGAAATAACAGATAATCCAGTCGAATAATAGTCGAATCCATTACATTCGCTTACGTGCTAATACTCTTGGGAAAGGTATGAATCCTCTTATTCTCCACCCCACTATGAGTAAATAGCAGGACAGACCGGGTTCTATAGCCTTGGGTGGCATTTGGTCTACCACAGAAAGAAATGACAACCTACTGCTGGAAAAAATCTGCCTTGTCAGTCATGTATCGAAAGATAACCTAGGCGTGTATCACACATGGCACATAACTGACTGACTAAACAGATAATTTATTAAGAGCTACAAGGGACAGGAAGTTGTGGAGAGCCATCGTCGCCTACGTTCTGAGGGTACACGGCACATAAAGAAGAAGAAAGCCTAAATACAGTAGTGGAGATTTAATATGGTTGAGCATGTGACATTTCAGAATAAATTTCTGGTAAATTTTTAATATATTTACATACAGTTTAGGAAATGTGAAAAGCGAGTGTCAACTGACTGTGGTATAGACTTTTACCGCAACTTTCTTTTTCTTTTGAGGCAGCGTGTTGATTTAGCAGTAGACTTGTTTGAAGGACGAACAGAAAACTAGGTGTTAGGCTCAGTAATTATATTGTTTAAATTTTACTCTATTTGTGAGGAAACGGTAATCACTATGATAGAGAAGAAGAGTTGTAGACTCAGAGTGTTGACATGAAAATCGACAATATTTAGCGACAGAAACGCTTTAAGCGATCATCTCTGTTGTGACACAACACATGATCTGATGGTCACTTAAAGTGTGAAATTGGCAGTCACCATGCAGTGTTGAGTTGGGTATATAATGTGCATGTGTGTATTTAGAGTGAGATGAAAGAGAAAAGAGTAAGTGAATAAAAGCGAACAGATCTCTGGAGTAGATCAGTTCAACCATTCGACCTCAAGGCGTACAAGATTCGTTTAGTCTTGTTTTAAACTTTTATTTACCAAGTTTCCCCATTTAATCTTATTTGAAAAAAGAAAGTTACCTTGTCGAAAATCCCTTCAAGTCTCTGGCTACTTATTCCTATCTGCTTCCACTTAGTTTTTCTCTTTCTCTCTCCCTCTTTTCGTTATAAGCATCTATGCCTCAATCTGTGAATCTCTGGAATCTTGCCGTAGCAGGCTATTTGCCCGAGATATTACAAATAAGAACATCAGTAGCTGCTACATTATTTCGGCCTTGTACCAGATTGAAATTAAATACCTAATATTCTCAGTACACACACACACACACACACACACACACACACACACACATTTATGCAAAATACATATTTTTATACATTTTGGTTATTAGTCAAAACGTTTTGGCCGCTACACTCTCGTGGCTTCTTCGCGTGTCCGCGGTTTGGTATTCGGTAACCTGAGAATTTAAGATCTTTTATTCAGTTCGTGTATTTAGACTGTTGTCATTCCGCTACCCATAAAAGATTGTATCTTATATCAGTTAATTCGTTTTCGTGAGGCCGTTGTTTATTTTGGCTTTGCCTGACCCAGCGATTGAATTCACAAGTACTGGATAATTAGAGACTCTCTACACTTTCATCAGCTCGTCTATTGCTGCGTCGGCAGTGAAAATTATCTTTGCTGGTTCTGTGGGAAAAGAACTAACAGCATCCCAAGGACGAATGAATGAAACAATATTAAGGCGTTGGGTAATTGTTTACAAGCAAATCTTGCCGGTCATTACGACTGAGTAGTGAGTTCGATCCAGCATTCATCAACTTAAACAAGGATACCGTCCAGAAGAGTTGCAGGAGATTCCAAAGTCGTCTGGAGACAATGGTGATTTTATTGAATAAATTTATTCTTTAGTATTTCAAGATATTTCTGAGTAATTTTGGTAATTCTTTCTGTTAAAATGAGATGTCAGTGTTATTTTCAGTTTCACGTAATTTTAACAATTTGTCCATCGTACCCTGTATATATATATATATATATATATATATATATATATATATCTGACAAAATTGTATACACTTTATTTTATGAGCGTAAAAGGCACAAGACCAATTGTACGCAGAGTTATTATGTTACGCCACTCTTCCAAATGGAGGGAGGATCTCTCTCAATAAAATCAGCATTATAAATTCCAGCAGTATTGAACACAGATTTCTGAAATCTCTTGAAATAGTTGAACCAGATCACATCATGAATTTTATAGCCACATATTTATTCATATAAGAAAAAAATTCATTTAAAAGTAAATGACAAATATAAAGTTTCACACAAAATTATGTGAACCCTCGATTATTTTCCTTATTTTTCTGATTAATCATTTCAAATCTTATTTGATGACAATTATTTACTATGTTAATAAAACAGTTTATTTTGTGAATTCATGATAAATAGAGGGAAATTAAATTTATTATTTTATCTCCAAACCGGCATTGATAAATTTTACATGAATATTCAAGCCTTACTGAAAAATAAATTTGGCTATTAAGTCATAAAAACAGTTAAGCCATTTCTTTTAGCCCCTGCTCGTTGCAATACTCAGCATCAATAAAGATGTTTATATAAATTTATTTTATACATATGAAATCTGAAGAAGCCGAAGAAGAAATTGATGGCGGGTCATCAGTCCAAAGAAGAAAATTCCCAAGTGGTTTATCATTAATTAATTGAAAGAAATTGGGATTGTATTAATGCTTATCCAAGGAAGATTTCAATTCGACATGACTAAAAAAAAAAAAACAAGGGAAGTTTCAGTCAACTTTAATTCAAGGATATCCAGGGAGATCTGGATAACACTGGAATAGTTGTATACATCCAAAAAAATTATAGAATAATGAACTGACAAGAATTTCACTAATAAGTTGCACGACAATAACCATTACTCCGAACAGGAAAAAACTTAATTAGCATCCACCTATTTTTTTTTTTAACAACTCAATGATTACTGGGACATAGTTATTTGTTCAGTCGAGAGGTTAAAGTTGAATTTTAAGACATAATCAGCAGCGTTACCTTTTGAAGAAAAGTCCACAATGCACAATCTGAAATGCACAATTGCAGCAATGACACATAATACAGCATCCCATGAAGATAATTTTAGCACAGCAGGTAGCGAATAACTTACAGAACTGCTATGGTAATAGTTTCGGTTAAAAATTAGTTCATTCTTTCGAAAAACTCTGTTAGTCTCTGATAACCTGTTTATATTTGGTAGGCGATTCATCTTCAGCAAGACAACGATTTGAAGCATACTTTGAAAACCACATCAGAATGATTTAAGAATAAAGTTAGGGCAACAGAATGGCCTTCCAAATCGCTAGACCTAAATTCAATCGAACACTTGAAGAATTAATTGAAAATTGCTGTTCATAAACGGAAGTAATTGAACTTGAGCAATGTGGAACGATTCTGTATAGAGAAGTGGTTGAAAATATGAACAGTGTAACGCAGAAGAAGCCTTATTGAACGCTACAGAAAAAGTATTAACAGTGATGACTGCCAAAGGAGCCTCAAATAAGTATCAGTTGAAGGAAGTTGAATACTTACAGAAAAGTATTTATTGTAAATTATTGTTAATTAAGGAAATGAAATTTTATTCTTTTATTTATTATAATTTCACGCACGAAACAATTTTACTAACGTTTAGTACGATATCTATACACGAAATCCTCCCCAACAAATTCAGTTTATCCATACAACAAACTTGCTTATCAGAGTCACTCTTGAAGACTCACTCCGATTTTGCATTAGCGTGTCGAGGGTGAGGCGCAGAGTTGGTATCAAGGCAGGGTTAGTATTAAAAATGGCAATCAGCAGGTCGAGTTTAAGTTCCGACTCAGGTTGTTTATTTTTTCTTCCTTGTAAAAAGTTATGCATCTCCTTCTTCCATTAAGTAAGGAAATTAATTCCTCCTTGAACCTGTAGTGTGCTACTTGGAAAAGTAATGAGCAGTACCAAAGTAACTTCCATTACCCTGAGTATTGGTCGAGTAAAAATTAACAAGTTTTACCTTTTTAAAAACTGAGTACTAAATATTGAGATGTGTGGTTTGCTTCGGAGCTGAGAGAAGTGGTATCACATCCAAATGTCTCGAAGTGTTTCTACGAAAAGTATAATATGTTTTTATATCTGTATAAAACATAATATGTAATCGGATAAATGCTAAGTTAACCGGCACGATAATGTAGTGATTGTGTAACTAAGAAATGGATTGTTAGAATTTTTATTGTTAGGGAGACATTATCTAAATGAGTAAACACTGCTTTGTAGAAGTTTTGATTTTTGTATCGACGAGGTCAATAATATTAGATGGTTTTATGCATAAATGTTACAGTGTAATTCAAATAGTTAAGCGCAATATTTCCCGTTAGTGATTGGTGTTTAAATAAAATTCAAGATTTTCATTGCTGATTTTATAGGTAGGTACATTCTCTTCACTTGAAAATTGGCATGACATACGCTTTTTAAATATATATATATATATATATATATATATATATATATATATATATATATATATATATTTTGTGGACGAAATAGTTATGTATTTTCCATTGGTACCAGAGGTTGGTATTCAAGGTCATGTAAAAGTCAATAGTTTGAATATTGACTTTTTCACATGGAAAATTAATTTAATGTAATATTCCGATGTCCATTTACGTCCATGTTGCCTTGTACCATACTGACCTAAGCTAAGTAAACCGTTTGACTGAAGTATATCTCGGCTTAGATAATTTTAAATTGTCTACTGAAGAACTCAATAGAGAATCAAATTATCTCCTTGCATCACTTTTCTTTCCTTTGCTTCTTCTCTCATTTCCTTTTTTTTTTTATTCTATCGCTAAACAAAATCTTTACGATAGATAAACAATATAGGATGGAGATTAATATTCATGAATTTCATCACCAGGACGCCCATCCGGTCTTCGAGACATAAATAAATAAATAAATAAAAAGACTAATTAGTGAAGTTACAATTGTTCTTCGTTTTTTTTTTAACGCGATCAAGTGAGGAGCAGTCATACTTTTGAACAGTGTTGCCTGGGTTTGTTGCATGTTTTACGAGGCTTTCTTGATGACACTGAAAACCCTGCCAAAAATTAGTCGTGAACTTGTAAGATAAAGTAATATGTACACGCACATCTGGATATTTACTGGTAAGCAAAACGGGCGTTTGACTTGATTGTTCACCAAGCGAATATTATTACCCCTTTTTTAAGACCGAATTCAATATAATTGACAATGTATGTCTGAAGTTTAATATTTCTTGCTAACTTGCGGAAATTGAGAAACCGACTCCCTGGTTTATTTGTTAATGGTGTCGATTCTTTAACTAACCAAACAAGTTAAAATTTCATCATGACCGTCCTGGGTATGACGATAAACTACATCCGCGTCCAGGGTAAGACGATAAACTACGTTCAACAGAAAGGCCTCTGATCAGGTGGCCTTGAGGAGTGTGGAAACACCTCTTAATTACTGGTGTTCCCAGGTCCACCCTGACCCGGGGTGGTATCACTTTTTACGGTCCCAGCTATGGGCAAATAGTTAACCTCGAAACTGAGGTAAAAAGTATTATGAAAGTGTAAAAATAGGTTTTAATACCAGAAATACTTTGTAAAAAATTATTGCCAGAAATAAAATTTTTGTTGTAAAAAAAAATATTACCAGCAATACATTTTTTAAAATAATATTACCAGGAAAAAAAGTTGTCGGCATTAAATGACCCATTGAGGTTGATATGCCGTAAAACAAGACAAACCAAACCAAACTTCATCGTGACGCAAGATAGCTCTTCTTTTTTTCTTTTACCAGGGACTTGGATACTTGTAAAATCCACGATAGCCCGAAAGTAAATATCTTTCAAATGAAATGTCGTAAGTTTTTTTTTATTCGTGCAAAAATAACGTTAGGAAGAACGGCTTATTGGTTAGGTAGGTAGTTCCGGACAAAAGACGGCAAATGCGACTCTGAGATCCGTAGACCTATTGGGATGGCCAAGGACGCATTCCAAAAGCTGGGCAGAGTATTGCGAGACAGCAGGAATTCTTTGGTAACAAAGAAAAAAATACTGAGTTATTACATGACATCTGTCCTCCTTTACGGCAGCGAATGTTGGACGATTTTCTGAAAGATTTTTCTTTATTTTTAACGAAGATATGTGTCGACTCCAATGCACGGGGGCCAAATTTTACAGTCTTTTTTTTTTTTTTTTTGCATTTGAGGTTTTCACATTTGGCTGCTGCCTTAGCCATGCTGCCCATTGTGGTTATCAGTAAGAGGAAGAGCCCGAAATGGGATTTGCAGGTCGGGAGCACTAGAATCAGGCAGACGCGGAAGTTTAAATATCTGGAAAGTGTTTTGAAGTGGCAAGTGGAAGTGCGACACTGAGATGTGTAGATGTATTGGGATGGCCAAGGGCGCACTCCAAAAGCTGGACAGGGTATTGCGAGACAGGAGAATTCCTTTGCTAACGAAGAAAAGAATACTGAGCTGTTACGTGACATCTGTCCTCCTTTTCGGCAACAAATGTTGGACGATGAAGAAGAAACTCGAGGCGACGGAGATGTGGTTCTGCAGAAGGATGCTAAAGATATCATAAACCGAGTGTGTGAGCAACGATGAGGCCTTAGAAAAGATGTAAACAAGGAGAAGGGTTATACTTAACATCAGGAAGAGGCAACTGAAGTTCCTGGGACACATAATGAGGAAGGAGGGTCTGGAGAATCTGATACTCACGGGTCAAATAGAGGGAAAGAGAGACAAGGGAAAACAATGCATGACATATCTAGTGGCCTTAAGCAAGTGGATGACAGAACGTGGTCTGGAGGAGGAAGCAGAGGGGAGGAGCTTGCTGAGAACTGCAAGGGATAGAGGGAGGTGGAGAGCCATGGTCGTCTACGTCCTGAAAGGACACGACACATAGAAAGTAGTTCCGTGTAACCTAACAGTGCTATCTCTATACTAGTATTTTAACTTTGATGAAGTAAAAATCTCGAATGCCAATTTGGATATTGAGCAGTTTTTCCTTATTTGGACGAATAGCGTAGGACATTGTTTACACCTTTTCTACTTTCAGATTTGTCTCACTCTTGCTCTTTCTTTGATTAACTCCCTTTCTTTCATTATTTCTTTCTTCAATTCCCCCTCTTTAATTCATTTTTCATTCTTCCTTCTCTTTAATATTTCTTTCTTTCTTTAACTTGTCTCCTTTCTTTCAATACCGTCGCTTTCTTTCTTAAACTTTGTTTCCTTGTATTTTCTTACATGGACTGCTTTTCTTGACTATTTTTTAAATGACTTATTTCTTCTTTTCATTTGTATTTTAATTCCTAAATCTTTGTTTACACGAATAAATTCCCTCGCCTCTATTAAAAGCACACGTCTTCATTTTTCTCACTAAACGGAAACCCAAAAGTTAAATAGAGCAGACAATAATACATATATTACCGATTGAAAACGGATTATTAAGTTCACATCATGAAGGATTTGGGGTTCATTCATGTGTGTTAAGTCAACATGGACGGTAAGAAGCCAAGAATAGCTAGATCACAAGCACGCACGTCTATATTTATCTATATACCTAGAAAGGCTTGAATTAGTGACACACGTGTTAACATGTAAGTATGTAAACGAATGCATATCGAGCTATAGATTCTTGTTCTTTTATTGTCCTCTTTCCTTAATAATGTTCTTTCACACTCGGCAACACTTTGCGTCTTGGTGGATTTACTGCAATGCTTGGGGTGAAATGATTTTTAAAAAATATCTTTTATTACGCTCCAAACTTTTCATGATCATATTTGAAAATACTTCCATCTCTTTCTTTTTTTTTTTTACCTGTCTTTCCACACAAACACACACACACACATATATATATATATGCAGCAATCCTACATTTAACATGGTTTATTAAAAAGAACGGTGGACATATATGTTAAGCCGTTTGGTTAGTTTCTTCTGGTGTCAAATATCGTTAATTGTCAGATAGAAACTGGTAAATTAACTTGACGAAATTGTGTGCAATTTACTGTATAATTTCGATCATCGTTGATCATTTTCAAGTAAAGAAAGAAGTCGGAGATATTTAGCGAAGCGTTTATGCTGTTAACGGTTTGGAGTCTGAAATGAATGTCAGCTCACATGCTACGAGGGGAGAATAGATTTTTAGTGTCACGTGACTAAAATGACTTTACCATTCAAAGCTATTCTAACACGGGGGCGCAACGCGATTAAAACAACTTTCTTGCAGTCTTTTCATTAATTTTTTTTTTTTTTTTTCGTTTTGCAGTTGGATTGGCGGAATACAGTTGAATTGTTGACCATTATCTGAATTGTAATTGGGAAGTGCGTCGTGCATTTGAGATAAATGTTTATGGAACTTTGCTCGGAGATGTAACAGAACACTCTTCCCGAGACAAATGTTGTCATGTGACAGATATATGTTGATATTAGGGACAAGAAAATTAGTCCATATCATTTTGTTAAGTGATTTTTGTTGGGAAAGTGTTAATACTTTGCATATTTACAACACCAGCTTCTTGCTGATCAATGCACCCGTTTTTGCTTCTTATTCTTTTAAATTTTCTGATTTTTTTTTCTCTAGATACTTCGCGGAGGGGGTGATATAGTAACATGGCGGCTTGTAATGAGAGATTGGAGAGCTGAATCTGAATTCCAGTCGGCATTGACTTACGCGCAAATACGCTTGGGAAAGGTATAAAACCATCTCTTTCCCCAGCTATGGGTTAAATAGTAGGGTTTGTTTCAGGAAAATCATTGTTATTCTCAAAAAATTGTTAATACAATATTCACTCGCAAACAAAAAGAATTATTTTTACAATCCCAAATATGTTGCGACAAAAATAACACACAAAGGGTTGCTAAGCCGTCAACAACATATCACCCAATCTCGACATACTTAAAGCCAGTTTTTATTTTTGTTCTTGTCGGAGTTTTCAATTTTGTTTTTGTCATCACTAATAATTAATCGGAGAGCCGAGTTCGAATTCCAGTCGAATCCATTACATTCACTTAGGTGCTAATACCCTTGTGAAAGGTATGAAACCTTTTCTTCTCTCTCCATGTATGCTTGATAGACCGGCTTCTATAGCCTTAGATGGCAACTGGTCTACCACAGAAAGAAATGACAACCTATTGTGGGAAAAAAAATCTGCCTTCTCAGTCATGTATTGAAAGATACATGATCGCCTAAGCATATATCACGTATGGCCCATAACTGACTGAATAATGAATGTTTCATGAATTTCACCTTTTCATAGTTTCCAACGCTATATTCATACCATTCATAACTTTATAATATATTTTTTTCTCTTTTGAGGTATATATCTTTCTTCTGACCTATGACAATTCTTGTATCTTTGAAATTTAAAAAACCAAATGTCAGCAATAATAATATTATGCATATTTATTTACAATATGACGGCTAACCTTCAAATTGCATATTAAAATCTCACATCACCAAATGAGTTATTGTCAATCTTTTATTAAGTATATACAAGATAACAATATCACAGTATATTGGTTACTGTGTCAATATTAACTTGCATAAGAAAATCTGACATAGTATATATATATATATATATATATATATATATATATATATATATATATAGTGGATTGAGGCTCGGATTGAGTAATCGGAGAGCCGAGTTCGAATTTCAGTCGAATCCATTATATTCACTTACGTGCTAATTTCCCTCCAGCTATGGGTAAATAGCAGGACAGACTGGGTTCTATAGACTTGGCAACTCTGAATTCAAAACCTACGGAGGGTTGTTTGGGGGGACCGTGTGGGCCTTCAATAAGTGTGGTTGTTTCTGCACAAAGCCTTCACCCCTAATCAAATCTTATATGCTGGTGTCTGGCTGTCGATTCGGAGGAACCACCAGCCAGACAGTTTAACCCTCATACGTCGAATACAACGGGAGAGGCCACCATATATATATATATATATAGAGAGAGAGAGAGAGACAGGAAGACACCGTTGTATAGACATCACTCTTATACTTGAACACAAAAATATGTATGTGTGTGTGTGTGTATATATATATATATATATATATATATATATATATATAATGAGAGAGCAGCTTTTTGTAAATAATCTGGCCTTTCTTTTTTATATTGATTAACAGCAAAGAGCAAAATCAATTTATTAATCTGTGATTGGAGTTTAAGCCTTGTTTCACATATTGGGAAAAGGATTTTCAGAGATTTTAAAACATTACGGTCCGGTTTTCAAAAGAGATAAAATCTATCATTATCATCATGCAAAAGAGACAAATAAATTTTGAGGCAACCATATATGCTAGGTGAATCATTTCAACAAAGACATCGAATCATTTTGCTGATAAAACAATATTAAGATTCTCTATTTTCTTTTCTTAAACATCGTCTTATACGAAGTGTAGATTATGTCTTTTATTTTTATTTAACACGTTCCGGGAATACATTTATTCACCTCGCTCGAGGGATAATTTCGGCACAAGATCAGAAATGTGGTGTCCCGCATGCGTACAAACAATTGTTTAGTTCACCCGGTTTTGCTCTTTATCATGCTCCAAACATTAGCGAATAGATCTGTGGCCCTACTGGCCTTAATGCAGTGAAGCGGTGTAAGCTTAGAGACTAGACTTTTGAACACGAAAATCTTATGACATTTAATATTTAAAGGAGGCATTATATTTACATTCCTCTCCTCGACTTCCTTATGCACGAGCGCAGCTACACATTCACATTTGATCGTACACGAACACGTCCTTGCAATATTCTGAGATGAAGTATTTTCAATATTTCTCTGATTATTCAAACGTATGTTTTTTTACGCCTCGTCCAGTTGTTTCAGTTGAAAACTAGAGATAAAATCAGCAAATAATTTACCTTTCTTTCTCCATGTTGTGTTCATTCAGGATGTGAGTTATCATGGTTTCAAACAACTTGATATCTGTTTTTTTTTTTTTTTTTTTGCTTTAAGTGATTCTTACTGCTTTACGATCACTCTTTGTTTTTGTTGTATTGTTCCTTCATCTGTTTACTCAAAATTGTCAAATAGGTTTCTCACTGTTTACCCCTGCTTCTTTAACCTTCCGTATTCTTTGGCAGTGTTAAATTCTCCAGGCTCTTTTCTATAATGTATCCCCAAATTTCCAACAGTTTCTCTGTAGTTCCTATTCTCGTTAACACTTCCTCGTTTCTCATATCATCAATCCATGTTATTCTTTACATACGTCGGTTGCATTAGAGCGCTGATGTTTCAAGTCTTTTCTTCATCTGTGATGAAATTCTTCAGCATTCACTGCTATATAAGAGATTAGACGTGTAGTATTTCAGCACACTTGTCTTTGTTTCTGAGGACATTTGGATTTTTGGATCACACATTCCATGATTTGCTCCAATACAACTCAGATAGTTATATTTCTGCAGCTACTTGATTTTGAGGCTCCCGATACGTAACTAACATTTTGAATTATTTCTTCTTTTTTTTTTTTTTTACATGGGTTTATTTTATCTTGTTATAATTAATAATTGGTGTTTTCTTTTTGCGTTTATTGACTATCCTGTCGGATAGTCCTTTTAGTTTTTCTTCTCAATATGCCACCAACAGTGTTAATTAATACCAAAGTTACGTCTGCCGATAATAAATCTTGGTAGGTTTTCTAGCCCTCTCCTTATAATCGTGCTTTACGGGTTAAATGAATCCTGTAAGAAAACACATCCTCCTCGTGTCCTTTTTTGTTTCTATTGGGGGGGGGAGCATTCACTTAACTCTCTTTCAATCCGCATAGAAGCTGTTTATTCCCAATACAAGTTAAGGATGTTTATCTTTACCGTGTAGAACAAGCTTTCCTAACTTTTCAATGAATTCTTTTGAGTCGTAATGTTTTTATATGATCTATGAAACATAAGTATAAACTTTACTGCACTTTCACTGTCTGCTTGCACTGTGATCATGAAAATTACATTTCTTGTAATTTCTAGTGTCTTAATCAGAGCCATATTATTGTTGTGTTTCCAATTTAATTCTTCTACACGATGTTTTCATTAGGATTGTAATCTTGCCATGGAAGAGTTCTCCAATGAATTCATTCCGCCTCTGTGGTACCTTTTCATTTCTTTTTTTAGATTTTATACTTCCTGTCGAATATTTTTCTGTGTTGCTGTTTCTTCGATTTTATGTGCATATCTGCGTGTATATTTTGCAGTTTTGTCATCTTTGCACACTCCTCAGTAAGCCATACCACTTTTTATTGCGTGCACTTATTTATTGAAACGTCATTTCTTAGCTTTACCTTCTGTCTCTATTAAGTCGAGAATTTCACTTATCATTCACTAATTCTTTTTCATATCTTTCTTTAGTTGAGATTATTCTTTTGCTATTATTACTGATACTTCGTTTAGAGTTCGAATTCCAAAGCTTCATATTTGTTCTTGAATGCAACTGCACATGTTTATTTGTAAATGGGGTTGTTATGGATTTCGTCTTATTGCAGTTTGGGAATTGTTTAAGGCTTCTTTAATTTCTGTATGTTTACCCTTAGTTTGCCAAGTACTTGGGTATGTTTTCCAGTGCAAAACGACATTTCTAAATTGTTTGTTGATGGTTAAGTAATCTATCTGGTCTTTAGTGCTCCCTTTTAAAAATCCACAAGCATCATGGCTGTTCCCCAGACCATGTGTTAGTTATTAACTTGGCCATCCTCTTTGCACCACTGAACCCATTTTTCTCTGCGTTCTTTGCGTGAATTTAGTCTATACTTAACTATTTCACGCGTTCCCTTTTCTACATTTGCATTTAGACCCCCACCCACCTCATGACAATTTCTTGCGTCTTGCTCTGTGATTTGGAATTTTCTCGTGTGCTGTAAAATTGACATATTTCTTCTTCAGCGCTTTATGGCGTGGGTGCATATCCTAATATGATTGCTATATTGAATGACTTCACTTTTGCTAAAAGAACTCTGTCTGACAGTTGTCAGCACCCCAAAAAGCATTTCCTCTTTTATTATTTTCGTCTCCATATATAATCATATGATCGTTGCTTATAAAACCCTATTGTTTTTCCATGTTCAGTCAGTCAGTTATGTGCCATGCTTAGGCGATTGACGAGGCAGTTTTGTTTCCCGCAGTAGGCTGCCATTTCTTTCTGCGGTAGACCAGTTGCCATCCAAAGCTATAGAACCCGGTCTGTCCTGCTATTTACCCATAAATGAATCCTCCTCTTCTCCTTCCAGCTATCGGAGAAGAAGAAGAGGATTCATACCTTTCTCAAGGGTATCAGCACGTAAGTGCATGTAATGGATTCGACTGGAATAAGAACTCGGCTCTCCGCTTCCCCAATCCGAGCCGCTATCCATTTTTTTTTTACTCCACTCCATTTTCCATTACTCCACCGTGACTCCTTCATGTTCAGTACTGTGCCATAATATTTCATGTCCTGACAGTAATGTCTGCTACAGACATTTGCTGCTTGTTGATCAGGCAATACATCGCACATGTATCTTGTTACCACGAGAGGATTAAGTTTCGACGAAGCTGACCCCGCCTTCACAACGTTATCTGGTATCTATGATTTGTGAATTGCTATAATTGTTCTTTGTAAAATGGAGTAGTTTTCTGTTGTCATCTACACGGCGATTTTATTTTTATATCACCTAGTTAGCTGACCGTTGACACTCCACCTGAAGTTCTGCTAACTACACTCTCTTGTACTCGGAAGTGAGATTGGAAAACCTTCTTACTCGCTGATGCTCTGATAAAGAAAGAATACTGAAAAATATATTTTGGTTTGACTTCGCCAACTAAGAATTCCCATGTCTGAAAAAGGCCGTCCCTCATCAGTTGCAGGGGATATGCGGATTAGTTTGTAAGTCATTTCTAGAGAAATTTTAAATTAGGATGTTAATCAGAGATTTGTGTCTTGGAACCAGCGAGGCGAGACACTGGCAATAATGTCTCAACGATGTAGTTTTCGTTTAGAGATTTTTCTTCTCCGAGGTAGATGGCCGACTTGACATTAGATATCTTCCACCCCTTAGAATAACTATTTCAACAGTAGATCTGATCTACACAGCGTCCTGGGAGAGCCTGGCATCCATACGATCCAAATGAAGAGGAACCCTGACCAAACACCTCAAGTCAGGGGAGGAGAATCTGATACAAGTCGCCACGGAAAGGCGGGCCTGCAGAAAGCAAAGTGACAGCTCCAACAGACCAGAGAAAGAAAAACACATGCGACCTCTGCAACAGAGATTGTCACTCCCACATCGGCCTCTATAGTCACAGAGGTCGATGCTGCTGCTGCTGCCAAGAAGACAGCTATAGGATGCTACCCATAGTCAATCCTGGCCGACGGAGGGGTCTATCACATCTGATCTGGCTAGTTTGTTTCTGGTTCTTGGTTTACTTGTAGAAAATTGGAATTTTTTTTTTTTTTCCTATAAGTTTCTCTAGCCTCTTTGTTTTCACGATATTTCCTCATTCACCACGCTAGTATTTAATAATGATGAAGTAGACAAATACGTTTTATGAAATAGTTTGTATTTTTAACACAGTATAATTAGACACGTATATTCTGGACAAAAAAGAAATAGGGCTTGAAAGGATTATACAAAATACTAATATTATATACATATTATACATATATATACTCGTAGTTCCTCCTCTGTGCGTGGGTTGACATAGGGAAGATAATCCAAGTTCAGTTTCTAAAATGCCGAAGTGTCAAATATGAATTTATTTGTTTAAAGTTTGCATTAAAATGTAGGTTAATTAATTTCAGGTAGTTTATCTTCTATTTATTCTGCATTTTATTTTATTAAAAATTAGCACAAAAATATTTCTATTTAGCTACACACATGAAGCAATATTCTAAGCTTTTCGCCTGTTTCCGAAATGGGTCATCAGCCTCTCTCTAGTTTTCTTTTTGCTTCATGACCCGAAAGCTGAGATTCGTTCGAAATCGAGGAACGTGAACGACGTGACGCTCACCTGCGCTAAAAATGAACAAAGATAGAGTGAGGTGCAAAGACATTGTTGAGAGAGAGAGAGAGAAAGAAGGAAGGGATGTAGAGACAGACAAAGACACGATAATAAAAATTTAACTTAATAATTCTTATTATTTGCAGACGTATTAATCCAACTCTTAATAAAAACCGCTAAAGCTGGGCAAGTGTTTTAACTGTTGGTAAAGAGAATTCTTTCTTCGGCATCGTTGGCAGAACGGCATTTTGAGATTCAAGTTGAAAAGTTTATCTGCGCGTCTGGAGAGGCAAGCGAATCACTTGCGACCTCAGCCTTTTGCCATCAGCGCTTCTGCGTATGGTTAAACTACAACATATAAATAACCCTCGCGTGATTCGCTAGGCAACCAGTCACATCTAATAATAAGCAAACACTCACGAAATATTTACTGATGAATAAAAATTCATGAACACGCAGCTTGCTTTCAGCTTTGTAGCATGAACGATGTAGTAGTGAATCCTTAGAAAATACTGGGTGGTCCAAAAGTCTTGTCACCATACATAACATAATTTTCTGTTTCAGATGGCTGACACGAGCTCCTACAGTTTAGAAGAGAGGTAGGGGGTGACAAGACCTTCGGTCCACCCTGTAGATCTATTTAAAACAGCGGAGAGTTTTGCTGTTCGAAATCCACAGAATCTTACAATATTTTCGAGAAAGAATGACAGCAAAATTATGTTTTATTTATTTATTTTGCTTTTCAGACGATTGAACTTTTTCTTTGTATTGCTAAAAAAACAATAACAAAAAAGTGGACGCAAAAACAACAGAAATCAACTCAAATTTCATGGAAACAACTGTTGAATAAGATAATAATGGGCAATAGGCCTTGGGATAATGGGTAACATGCTAGACTGGCTGATCTTTACTCATGAGTTTGGTACTCACAAGGTTCCCCATACCTCTGGCCTTATTCGAAGCTAAACTTTGTGAAATAACAACTTCTGATATGATAACGAAATTTCTCAAAGTTATTGATGATGAAAGTAACATTAATAAATTATAGGGGCGCACCACTAAGAGTCTTGACGAATACAGATTGACAGCTGACCTCTCATCCGATTTAACATAAACTTCCTAGTAGGAAAAATAAAAACTGGCTGGTTGCATTCAGTGCCTCTAAAACCAAACTGGTTACACTCCATCCCCACCGATCGGATCCCGAACTACCGCCAGTCATGATGAACGGATGTCACTTCGAGGAAACCCCGAGATATTGGGCCTCAAACTCACACCCGACCTCAAGTGGAATTCCTATATACGATCCATCGCTAACGATGCCGGTAAAATAATCGGCTCACTGTACCGTTTCAGTAAGCACCTGACTCCTCTTGCTATCTTCTACCTTTATAAGAGCCAGATTAGGACGATAATGGAGGACTGTTGCCATATTTGGGCAGGAGTTGCCCAGACCTCACTTTCCAGTCTTGATAGAGTTCAAAAGCGTCTCCGAGTCCTTGTTGGAGAAGAATTATTAATTTTGTCAGTATTAAAATATAAAAAGAATATATCAGAAGAGTTTATGTTCTCTTATTAATGTGCCTGTTGAAATAAAAGCTTTTAAAATACAATTATATTTTAAAAGCTTTTCAACAGGTATACTAAACATAGTCAATTATGTACCATGTGTGATACACGCTTAGGCTATCATGTATCTTTCGATACATCATTGACGAGGCAAATTTTTTTTTCCTGTAGTATTTCTTTCTGCGGTAGACCAGTTGCCATCCAAGGCTATAGAACCCGGTCTGTCCTGTTATTTACCTATAGCTGGGGCGGTGGGTGAAGAGGATCCATACCTTTCCCGAGGGTATTAGCACGTAAGTGAATGTAATGGATTCGACTGAATTCCTCAATCCGACCTGCTATCCACTACTCCACCGTGCCTCCACTTGAGAAAACAAAAAACAAAAAAACTCAGAAAAATCGAAGACTTGGAAGGCATACTTTCTTTTATGTATCTCGTCTAACCTAACCTCTGTGTTTGTGTGTAACGAAATGAACTAATAAATAATTTCATAGTTTGCAGTATTTTTAAATCAAATAGGTTGATGCAAAAACTTGTATTACTTATTGATAAAATCTTTTGCTCCCATAAATTCATAACCTCATTATTCATCCATCAAATACTTTCCCTGGTTTTCTCTGACATTGCAACACTTGTCAGATAACCATTCTGGTTGTGATTCGATGAATTGATGAATGTTTCCATATCATGAACTTGTTGGAACTGTCTAACTAAATAAGATATATAGAGCAAAACAAATGATATGGAGAATGAAAAAAGTTCTATCCTAGCTCCATGGTCATTTGCTGCATGAGGACGATTAATACCATACAATGAAGTTCCTGGTTGCCATTTCTTACTTAGAGGAAAGACTTTTCTGTTTCAATGCACACTTCAAATGAACCAGTTGCTCACTGTCATGTTGCACAATAACAGTTTTTCCAGTTTTAATCAATTCATAATAATTTCCTTTGAACTCCACCAACCAAATACAAAGAATACTTTTTATTCCACTATCTGAAATTTTAAAGTCTGTCTTGGAATATCTATTCTTGTAGTAAACCCAGTTTGTGTCACCAAAGTTTATCTTGTCCCAAATTTACCGTTTTGTGTCAGGGAAAATAAATTTCATTTCTCTAAGTTCGTGTGGAATTCATTTTCTCCATTTATGATTTCATAATGTTCTAAATGACATACGACTGATTGAACGAGCAATAAAGAGTTGAAAAAAATCTTAAAACATACTTCTATGATTTCGCTAATATTTAGGGTGATAAAGATTTGCATCACTTCAGTAGGTGAAAATAAATTTTGATAAAGAAAAAGAATTGAAGGTTGCATTTTTCATCTATCGGTATGAAGATTTCTAAAATGTTAAAAAAAACATTTTCTCATTTTTAATGTGGGTAACGAATGCCTCAGAGACAGTGACCAATTCTTTAGGTTGTATTAATAAACAATATTTCAGTTTGGCGTGACGAAACTTTTATTAACATTATAATCAACATGTAAATCTCGAAATGTCATTTTAATTTCAATATTTTTTAACATGCCATTTCTCTTCAGGGTATAGTGGCTCTCCACAAGTTCCTTTTATTTTATATCTACGAAGATACATGACCTTTTAGCAAAGGTAGTGGGGTCATTTCTTATTATCTTCTTCACACTTTTGAATTGTCATTCTCCTAGACAGGCTGCCACTGCTATTTAATTTATAACTGGGTGGGGAGAAGCAATAGTTTCATACCTTTCTTAAAGGTAGACTAAGTGGTAATTTCAGCTCTACTCACCGATTTCACCCTTCCGTTACGTTTATTAAGTTATGATATTAATCAAACTATTTCAACTGCAAAAATATTAAGGAATCAAGAGTTGAAGGTATTCTAGTCACTGGAATTAGGGTAGGCGCGTATTTACAGGGGGAAGTCGTTTTGAGGACCCCGTTGTGGCCTCTGCTATTTTTTTCAGCACTGTTTTATGATCATCCTCATTTTTTTTTTTTTTTTGCTATTTTTAAACTGACGTTACATTGTCAGTCATCAACCTTTTTGCTTTTTATACATTTTACTTTTTTCTACCTAAGTTATATTGTTAATCATCAACTATAATAATCGACAGGGCCAGTGCTTACTACCCCGAACCTCTTAACTGCGTGAGAGGGGGGGGGCATGCCTACTGAGGAGGCGGGGGCGTTTACTTTTTAAAATTGTAATTTTATTTCTGAACAGTTCTTTTAAATTAATTAAGAGGATAATCTATCTCGGTAAAATCATTTTTATTCCGAGATCATCCACTAAGGAGGAGCTCTGATTTTTTTTTCTTTCACTCATATAAATTCTAACAAGAAGTCCACGGTTATTAATTAAAATAAAATTTGTAGTTCCTATTTTTTTTTTTACATTTCTAGAAATATAAAACCGAAAAAATGATCCCTGAAAAAATAAAAAGGTTTAAAGATTCATACATGAAACATTTTCCCGAAAACTGAAATTCTGTTTTAAAAAAATTTTTTTAAGACAATCCCGTTTGTGTTGTGTTGGAATCTTTGTAAAACCTTTTTTTTTTCAGCAGAGATGCGTCGGCGATTAATCTTTATGAAAATGTCAAAATGTGCGACTTAAACATTTTTTCGAGTAAAATTTAGCCATGAAAATATTGGTGGTTATTAGAAAAAGAATAACATTTTCTCAGATTTTTTAAATAAAAAAGTATTCATTATAAAAATAAATAATGACTATGTACTGAAATTTTCATTTAAATTGCATAATTCCCAGATTTTTGGTAATTTAAAAAAGTTCTGCTCTCCTGCCACCCCAGACCAATTTTCCTTCGAGGGTTAGCGACCCCCAGCTTGGGAAACTTTGAAATCGACATGTAGTAGAGATGGGCCCAGTATCAAATTTCGGGGATAGGGGACGGGGCCCTGATTGGAATTGAATCAGAAGATGCAGTAATCTTGTTATCGACTATTTCTTAGGAATGTTGGCTTCTGTCATTTCTAAAATTTATTTTGTTTCTTCATCGCCTACACACAAATCTTTTCTAGTACAAAGTGTATATTCTTTATTGCATTTTTCCTTTCATTCTAAGTCGCATGTCTTGTATTTCGCAAATAATTATGGGTGTTTTTCTACATTTTTTTTTAATAATTACTTTTTATCAATTTGAAAAACCTTCCCTCCAAATAATTTTCTCTCTACGCTAGATTGCCAGCAAGCGATTTAAAACTTATTCCTCATATGTTTGTTTAGTCTACCCCAACAAGTTATCTCGCGATGATTTATCAGTGGGTGAAAGCTTTTAAATTCATTTTAGTTGTGTAAAGCACAATGTTTGTTCGCGTTCGTATACATCTACGTAGATTGTTATAGTTGATGGTATTTATTTTTCCTACTAATTTACTTCACTTTCTCTTAACGAGCTTTTCATTCTTGTTTCCAATTAATAGAGAAAATTAATAATAGAAAGTCAGAGTGTTTATATCGAAGAAAATACCTTTTTACAAGAAGTGAATATCTATCTAATTTGGCCAAATTTTAAGTTTTCATATATAATATTACAAAAATCAGATCGACAGGACAAACTTAAATTTGGCTCTAATAATCTTTGCTGAAGACATAATTTCATCTCTTGTATTATGTCAAGCCGAGCATTACTTCTTGTAATTGCTACCATATAATCTTGGTATACTTGTTCCAAGTTATTTGGAGAAAAGATGTGCTCCGCTAAGAAAACTCCAAAGACGTGCTGTCGGTATGGTTTTTCAATGATCTAAAGCTCATTGACAATTAGGTTATGTTAGCTAATTTAACGACATATCAACGTTGCTTTACGAAGCATTTAAGTATCGTAAATCCTTATGTATCATACACCTTCATCCATAATACGCCCCTAAAACTGTGCTGAAAGTGTGGGGAAAATGCTTCTACTCATGCATAATACGCACCCCTTGTTTGGTAATCAAGCCCTATAAATTGTACCTCTCCAATTTAATCACGGCCAGCGTTTCATACTCTTATTAAAAATGGTTTTAAACAGAATACTATTCTAATTTATTTTTATGATAATTATTTTATTTTACATTTGTAAGTATTGTTAAGTACATATTGTATTTGACATCTTTATGGGGTCGCAATCACCGAATGTTAGTGTGAAATTGACGTAGTCATTTCGCAACTGAAATCGACCTATCAAACAGCAATTTTAAAAAGATTTTTTGCAACTGTGCATAATACGCAACCCTAATTTTGCTTGTTACTTTTTAGAAAAAATGCGTATTGTACATGGGAAATTACGGTAATGTATTTGTATATAATGTATTACTTATATGTCACGTTTTGGGGCAAGACAGCAATAATTCACTCATGTCTAATTTCTAGGAATCCGTCTTTTAAATTGAACCTCCTTATTACCCTAACGAAGTACAATCAGGTGGTACATACTGTCACTTGCAGTAATGCCAATGGTACTGTACTTTTTGCTCTTAGGTATAAACGTGTTTTGGTTTTCATGTTAAAAAAATAGGCGATGAACTGTATTTCATCTTTGAGGGAAGATATTTTTTTTTTTTTTACTCTAAGTAATTGAGTTTCTCCCATCTCACCTGAAGGAAAAGTCAGCAAACCAACGAATTTATGTATATTACTACCTCTGAAAATAAAATAACGCGCCAATAAGGCAGAATATAGAAAAATGCCTCTATTTTTCAATATAAGATGACTGAATGTAAAATTCGGTATATTTTGTGTTTCATTTATAGTAATGATTTCCACAAATCGGAACTTGATATCTTCAAACCGAACCATAGTCCCAAATATCAGCATATTTTGCACCCTAAAGTATTTTATTTCTGTTTAATTTAAGGTAAAAAAAAAAATAAATAAATATAGATTTTCTAATATCCTAAATCGAACCTGATTTTTATTTTGCAGTTATCTTCCTTTCACGATATTGATTAATTTAATCAATTAATAATTTTAAACAATTAATTAATAGGCTAAATGAATAAAGGGAGGTTGAGCTTCACGAATATTCCTCGTGGAGCCGGTCTGTTTACCTTTAAAATCAACATTTACAATCCTGGTTTTTACGTAGGCACGAACTCAAACAATTGGTGCAGGTGTGAAATATAGCAGGCTACACAGATTAATATTTACTCGGGTTAATCTGGCCACAGGCAATAAGCCTAGTTCACCCGGTGAAGATCGAACCTATTTCAGTAATAATAATCTATAAGATTAGTTTATTAATCATTCTTCCTTGGTATTTGCTCACGTTAGCATAGTCTTTCACAGGGCAAAAATATTAGAGTGGTCCATGACGATCGAACTCATTAAAATAAGTGTTTGTGCAACTAGGTTGTTAAGTATTGCTCAGTGTTTGAGTTTCATTTATTTATTTTTTTATTCTGGTACAAGTTGCATTTCGTCATTTTAGGCTCTTATTTTTCAATTTTTTTTTTCTTTCTATCAATGTTAGATATAATCTTCGGACGCTTATCTTAATTTAAAGCACAAAAGATAAAAAAAAAATGTGAAGGCTGCACACTGCCAAGTGAAAACTTGGCTGCCGGAGTTAAACAATTAATTGTGAACAAGGAAAAATTCTTATAAACAGAAACAAGAGGTGACATACAAGAACTTTTCACACCTTCAGAGCTTTAATTCTGCTTACTTCTAATGCAGATTCCTCGAGGGAAATTCGTTTAGAGCCAATCTTGGACCTCGAGGCTTTAGCTCATGTTTCTTCTTCGATTTTGTAGACGCCGCGAGCTGTTGTGCTTAGTTTTTGAAACCGGATCAGAATTTTGTTCTATATTTTTAATTTAATATTTATTCAGTGTCCAACATAAGAAATGTATTTATCTCTGTCACTCTCATACTCAGTAGAAACGTACGTAAAGTATGGACACGTTTATAAGTCGAAATAGATGAAAATAACTCCGAAAAACATTGCTTGTATCCCACCAATATTTGGTTAAAATGAGACTGAATTTTTCACTATGTTGATATTTATTTCTAATTATCTTCAAAACACGTTACCTGATAGTTACTTCGGTTGTATAAACAAGACAATAATAGGAGGCTTTAATTGCCTAAAATAAACCAAGAGAAAATATATATTCTCTCATGTGCCATGTCCTTTCAGAAATCTTTAAAACTTATTTATTTTTTCGAGTAACTTTTGCTCCTTTATCATCCATCATTGTCCTTATTTTGCTATCCATTCACTCAAATTCGTTAAGTAGGATTCTCGCTGTTTCTCCCGCTTCTCTTGTCCTGTCAGTATTATATTCTTTAAGCCCACTTTGCTGAAATTTCTGGGATAAATATTAAGCAATCTCTTTTTGATTATAATAATCAGTTTCCTCCTATTTCCTACGTTACAAGCGAATTACAGAAATAAGATGTTGTAAAGATGATTAAATTACCTCTTTGAGGTTACAGACAAAGGTGGTACTCGAATGAAGGCTGCTTATCTTCAATTTGCACGAATGCCCAGGAAAAATGTGAATCCACACTACTGTATTTTTTTTTTCCACTGCCAGATATATCGACAAAAATATCATGTTTATGGCATCCGACGAGGATCGGTAAAAACGTAATGCCTGTTCTTTAAATTGAAAAGATCTTATAGTAGAAGTATGCCAAAACGAACCTAAAAGTTCCAGGATTCCAGATCCAGTCCTTAACCTGGTCTCCTTCTTTTTTCAATTGTCATATTCCACCTCTGAATGAAGATATTTATGCCCGCTTCATTGAAATTTGTGTGCACCAATTGGCTCTTTCATTTCACCATCATCGGTGAACTGCCGTCCCCTGTCTGCCTCTTTGATAGAAAGAAACAAATGAAAGTCTAAGAGGACCAGTTAGAATTGTAGGGTGAATTAGTTAAATTGGTGCTGTTAGTCTTTTTTTCAATTCTACTGTACGTCTTTAAATTATGTTGCAAAAACACATCACTAATCTTCAAACGTGGCTTTGAATAAGCTTTGCTCTGAATTTTGATTTATGTTAACGTGGGTGCCAAGGTTAATGATTATTCCATTGGCATACACTCTAAAACGAATGAGCGTTTAATTTTCTAAATGCAGATACCTAGTTATTCTTTATTATTCCACGTGTTTATTAACATTTTGTTATTGTTTTTCCCCCTCAAAATACTTCATCATTAATTTGAAAGTAAAAGAATATATCATAGGAACAACTTATTTCGTGAGTGAAATCGTTCCCACTGGTGCCAAAAATATAACATTCGAAATAAGAACTATGATTTTGAAAGCTGACTTGTAAAGCAGGTAGGCTGTTGCCATTTCGAAAATTAACGTAACACAGTTTCCATCCCTTGAATTTGACATTGTACTGTACTAAGAGAAGCAATTAAAAAAGATGAAATGTCTGAGAATCATCTCCACCAGTCGACAAATAAAAATTAAAAAAAAAACCCTCAATACTTACGTCTCATACTCTACCAATAAACGATTTCTACTAATGCATTTCCAGTGCATCACAAGGTTGATTCGCATCTACGGAGGAAGCAAAGAGAGCAAGAGTCGATAATGCAGGAAATTCCATTCACTCTGCTTGAATATCAATAATGTTTAGTGCTGGAGGCTTGCAGATGTGTCAGGAGTGACTGTTAGAGATTGAAAAGGTGTCCGAAAATGTATTTGTTTGTAGGACAGTGGCGTGTTAAATGTCTTCCTTGCATTTCACAGTCTTAACTCAAGAAACGGTAACGTCGGTAGAAGATATGTGCCGTCGCCATATTGTTTGAGTACTCGAGCTTAAACTGTCAAGATCTTGAGCGTCATTGCATTTGACTTGTCTTTAACGAAGACGAGTGTCCGACAGCAAAAGAAATATTGGGAATTTGAGTGTCTTATACGTTGCCACAGCAATGAATAAGATCTGTGATTTTACGACCAGTAAATACTTTGTGAGACATAGGCCTCTTCCAAGAATATGCACGTCTTTTTGAAATCATGGTGAAAAGGTGAAAGCCAGGGATAGATAATGAAGTCAACAGCGATGATAAGAAAGATATGATAGACCGCTGTAAACAACACTGGTCTTCAGTTGAAAGCAAAGAATATCGCTTCAAAGGAAAATAATCATATATATAAAATTGGGAAGTGTTTGCTTTCGACGACCAAACCATTTCGTGTACAACTTTCAAATTTGGTATGCCTATATATTAAACAAAGGGAGGATTTAACGTAAAAATATTTCGTCAATCATGGCGAAAGTGAGTTTCTATCTATTTTCTGTTGTGTGGAAATATATTTTGTCCTATGAGTTACCATTTGTAACCTATGTAAGACAACAATTCCTCTTTTATTTTTAATGTCCGAGCAAGAAAAAGCAATTTCACAGAACAGGTTTTCCTTCAAAATATATTTTTAATTTTTCATCGTATTTTTTCATGGGTAACGAATGAAATCAGTTTTGCTTTTCTTTTACGCAATTAATTGTTGTTACGTAGTTACTTATGACGGCCGGTGCCACTGAAAATGAATCATGATACACCTGGATAAAGATATTAACAATGTCATTAAAACTGACATTTGTTTATATTTACAGCTGTCTTTGTTGTGGCCTGTGTGTGTTCTATCAATCCTAGTAATAGAACTATCAATAATTAAACATTTCCTACACATGGACAACGGAATGAGAATAATCTATAGTTATTTTAATTGAAGGATTCAGTTTAAAATCCCTTGGTGGTTACTCAAATCGAGAGACACCTGAAAAGAACCGGAGGATATCACAGCCGAAATTTTGTGATCGTAACAACAAAGGTGAGGGCATTAGTACAGCTGTAGATACTAACTACTCATCTCAGAAATTCAGACAGAGGCATTTCCTTGTTTTCCATTTCATCTCTTTCATTTTGGTATTAGAATTTATGTGTTATTTTCCAGTATTATTTCCATCCGTTTCACAAAATTTGATTTCAGTTCCAAGGAATCATCTCAATGTCATTATAACCAACTGCAATCTAGATCTAAAACCCTTATGCAGCGTAGGATACTTTATCTAATAACTAATAAAAAAGAGCAAACAGTAAGTTATTGTGAATAGATGGTTTTTTATGAGAAATAATAATAATGAAACTAGAATATATAATTTATTAGAAAAAAGTATATACAAAACAGATAACATTAAATGATACTCCTTATTTATAGGGGGAAAAACATCCACACTAATGTAAAATTTATTAAGTGTTCATTTTTCTTTTGTTGAGCTGTGAAAAAAAAACATTGCATACTTTTTGGTTAAAATATGTTGAACGCATTATCACTAAACTGAAGTGATCTTTGATAGTACTTGTTACATTTTCATGTCTAACTGAAGACAATTAAGAAATTTCCTCACTTGATAGGATTGATGCCGAAATAGATACAATTTAATAATATAAACTTTTTTTTTTTTCATGTTACTGTACTTTTTGTTGTTCTTACTTAACAGCAGTATCAAAGATTTAGAAAAACTTTCAGAAACTGAGGCCTTGGTTCTCGGAAGATAGAACTGTCAATAATCTTGTCTCATGAAAAGTAAAGCATATAAAAATAAATTATTTTTCGAATTAAAAAAAAATAGCTTGTATTTTTGCCGATATAATATTGTTGTAACGTATTTAGTCTAAGTTCGCGTAATTTTTCGCTTCGCTTCAGTAATTTAATTGACTCCGATTTCATAAATATGGCGTATAAAGCATTAAGGTTAACACGGCGTATAGAATCTATGAAATGACTTTTTCTCACTAGATTCCAGCTGGCTAGCCACTAAATTAACATTTCAGACACCTGCTTGAAGGTGGCAGATTTATTTTATACACCGATCACAAACACCTTACAAATACACACCCGCTTGGATTTTCTATTCTTTTCTGTGTCATAACCTTTCAGAACATGAACAATCACGGCCCTCCACAACTTCCATTTTTGTTGTTCAAAGTAACCTTTTAACAATTTACCATCTCTATTTGTTCTTGTTCTATCATCCAGGCACACAAAGTCACAAAGTAGGTTTGTTGGCAGTTTCTTCCCTGGTTCACTTTTATGTCATGTGAATTTTACTTCTATTCAACAGGTCATGTTTCCTCATTGTATATCGCAAAAATTTCTGCTGTCTTTGTAGTTCCCATTATCATAATAATTTCGTTTTTCACGTGTTCTGACTATGGTAATCTTGGCGTTCATCGTTAACAACACATCTGTGTGGAAAAATCTTTTCTTAATCTGTGAAGATATTGCCCCACATTCATATTCATATGGGAGATGAAACATTACATAGCAATTAAGCACTCTCCATTTTTTGATAATATTCTCTTATCTCTTAAGACTTTGCTGAGTTTCTGAAAGACATCTCTCGTTATCCCGATGCTTCTTCGTATTTTTGTGTCACTTGAACATATTTCAATATCCAACATATATTAGGCATGTATCCGGCAAAGATAGCATTGCTGCAAAGACATTACCAACATTTAAAATTCTACACTTTGCCGGAATTTAATAATTAAGAAAAAGGAAACAAACAAAACACATTTTAATTCCCTGTCGTAGTAGGCAAAATCATATCTCTCTATTTTATTGGTGAATTTTCATATAATTTCTTGGGAAAAATAGTGGAGTGCTTTCCCGTTGTTTTCTACGCAGTTCGGAGTTCATTGTAGTCTTTCTTCTAGGTTGGCTGCCACTCAGTGCCAGAGAGGCCAATTTGTTCTGCTATTTATCCAAGAGCTGCTGATAAGAAACGAATAATGTAAACAGTGTACATCATACCTCATCTCGGAATTATAGACAGATACTGAAGGATATTTCAGTTGAAACTATCGGTAGAACTTTCTTAAAAAGGCGGATATCGAATTATTTTTAACAACTGTTGTTATTAAAGTTAGGACGCTTGTCTCCGTTGATAGTTGCAAAGAAAAATATGATATGGGAGAAAAAAAATATAAAAAAAATGGCAATTTATAGAGAAAAAAACAAAATTCCCTTATTTTTTATTTTTTTTTTTTACGTCTCAACTTGCTCTTACTGTGTAAACATCATCAACTCGGTTTTTTTCCCTTGATAAATTCAAGTTTCTTTGCACTGTTTTTACTCAAATTAACGAGTGACCAATACTAGCAACTGCTATCGAAATATTTCCATAAAATAAATCATTCGTTGGAATTACAAGTTTTTTTTCTTTTCATTAAACTGTTGTTATTTTTATATTGGAATTGTTTCCAGATATTTTTTTTCTGACATCGTGAAGTTTATGAAAGTCGAATTAACTTTTATATATAATGTAGGCATCTTGATTTCGGGTAATAATTTGCGAACTAGTCTGGTTGACCATTAGTACTGACTAGTAACTTCGATCTTCAGTATGTGCCTCATACATATATTCTTGTGCCAAACTAAGCTTAGCAAACAACAACGTTTTATAATCGAATTGGCACGGTTTTTTTTTCTTACTTGCTCTTTCTCTTTTGTGGCAGAGAGAAGAATGCAATAAAGAGAGTGGGCGTTTAAAATGAAGAAAATGTTGGTACTATGTTATTTTTAAACTCGAAGTAGAATAGTTGAAACTATTTAAAAAATAGATTCTGTCCTTAATATTATCATTGGGTACTTGAGTAATGAGTAAACGGTCTTAGACTTTCTGGTGCGAGTGACATACGTCTAGTCGCAGTAGTGATCTGTCTAGACATACTTTCTTTTACTCATTGTGATGTCAATTAACAAACTGAAATAAAACTGGCATCAGATAAGGAATATTTTTGGACTACTATTAGTTTCTATTCAAGATTCATATTTATATAAAGTCGTCGAGAATATTGATTATTCTGTATTCAGTAACAAATAAAAAGCAAAACTTAAATAAAATTAAATTTATGGCGTGCGAAGAGAATGCCAGTAAATTTTGATTTCGTGATTTCTTACGAGAAGCATACTTATCTCCGATTTGGGGCGCCGACCATAGAGTGAATGAAAGCTTGTCTTTCAGGTCGTCACAGTTGCGTCAGGTTGAGTTTATCTTCTGACCTTTTGTTGTTTTATAACAGTGTTTTAGCCGTTAGGCTCTCCGATCGTCCCATATGTCTCTTTCACCTGTTAGTCCTTCAAGAGATTTATTTCGTGAAGTATTGTTTCGATCTGTCAGCCATACGTGGCGGGCTTGGGCAGGTGAATGGTGGAGCGTGATCTGATGTGGGGTGCGGTGGTCAGAAACACAAAACCTGTTGAGAACCACAAGGAATAGGGGGAAGTGGAGGGCCATGATCGCCTACATCCTGAAAGAACATAAAAGAAGAAAAGATTGTTTCGATCACAGATTTCAAATCTGTCATCTAACCAAGTGATGGTACCTGATTTAACTTTTTTTTGTTTTCTAAAATTTTCTCATGCATATAATTTTTTATCAACACATAAAAAGATTACCTGAGTGTTATTTAAGCTGGGGAGTTTCGCCGTTGGTCAATGGTTAGCAGTCTTCTCTCAAATAATTATATCTGACATTAATTCGATCTTCATTTGTACTGTATTAAGATAACTTTAGTAAATCTCTTATTTGTTACTGTGTAAACATATCAATATTAACCAGGGCACATCGGCGTGGAATACTGTTATCTCGCAGAAAAAAAAATTAATTTACCAGTAAATTTGATAATGATCGAAGACAATTGATGGTGAAGAAGTCAGTGAGTATAATTATTGTCCTGGAGAATATTTTGTCGATATCATGTCACACATTGGAATCTAAACAGAAATAGTGATATTTTTCACCCACCAAAACGTGAGCAAAAAGTAAAAAGCACATTCCCATCAGAAATATTTAGAAAAGAAATATCAGTAACTTTTTTTTTGTGTTTTAGCTTAGAAATCGGTTGAACTTGTTGCAAGTTGTCCTCATATTTGCTTAAAATAATTAATTGAAAACCGCTTTTGTAGAGAAACTAAATCTTTCTTAAATATGGACAATTCTGAAAGAGATTATTGAAAAAACACTCTTTTACTTGATTATCGCAGATTATTTTCAATAGCTGATCGGGATTGTGATAATTATATCACGTTGATTTTTTGTATGTTTTTTAACCTTTTACTATTTTTTTCCATCTATATTGCAACTTTTTGACACAATCTTTGATAGTCTCTTAACGATAGAGGGTGCAAGTTTAAATCTCATTGGGGGCAACTTTCTTTTTTTTTTTATGAACAACCTGCTTACCTAACGGTCGTATAATATAACAGAACCTCAATATTGTAATAATGACTATGACGAAAGAAAAACGAAAAAAACAATTATTGTAGGAATTCAGATTTTTAAAGAAATTTCACCAAACTTGAGAACAATCGCACAGTAAGTGATAGAAAAGTATCGTTCTGATTGTCATAATTCTTTTTCAAAATTAGTGTCCCTCATTCACACACACACATGATTCGGGCGTCTACCACTGAGCAATGACTAGCAATCTAATTTAGGCATTTGTTGTGTAGTCAATTCCAGCCTGAGTGAATATCCTGTTTCTGTAAAATTATATCTAACTAAATCCAGTTAGTAAATAGTCACAATGGAACTTAAAGAGGTCTCATTTATCTCAAATTCTTTGGAATATAAAAATAAATTTATACACACATTTGAAATTATAAATATTATGTCAATAACGCTTGAATTAATTTATGACTGCAAGAAGTTCTTTATTTTCTTCCTGATTTTCAGTGTACAATATTATAAATATTGTATTCTGACACTTGGTAAAGCAATGGTTAGGTAAAATTAGAAAAATACACAAGTCGATGTAAAACTAAATGATCAAATGTCATTTTTAAGCGCTAATGTTAACCTGGTGATTTTTTTTATTGTAGAATTTTAAGGGGCCACCGGTAACGAGTATCTGTTACGTTAACGAAAGAGCATTGCTATGTAATTTCTGTTCATCTTAGGTTATGGACGCGGGAATATATTTATAAGCTACTGCACTGTGTCCATGTTATTGTTGCACAAAAAAAAAACCCCGTAGGATAATCCTGTGCACTCGATTTTTCGGACTGGCCATCTGTAGTTGAAATATATTTACGTTTAGAGATCATCAAAAGGAAGAGGCACATATGCCTGCCGATGACAAGTGAAAGCCATTGCTTTAAGCAAACCTATCTCTTGTTCCTTCGGTTCAAATCCATTCGTCGACCACTATGCATATCCTTAACCACCCCCGACTTTAGGAGGTCTCATCCCGGTACCAATGTGATAATACGTGGACGATTCGATAAATTTTGCCTGGATTTGAAAATAAGTAAACATTTGCAGTTATACGGATTACTTCCGAATGTTCTGATCAAAGTCTCTGCCCGGGGGCAGAGAGGATGCCCAGACAAGCCTGTGTCGAAGGGCAGAGTTTCGTCTCGGGAGACAGCTACTCGACCTCGTTTCTTACGGGGTTTATGGCGAAATTTTAGCCGAGCCTACGGGCTCGGATACCCCACAATAAACTCGGCCTTGTGCCACATCCGACTGCGTAGAGCGGTTAGTGAATATCAACACTTGCAGTTGGATCGGGAAAATAAACCTTTAACGTATACTTTTAAGGAAGAAAATTATAATTTCAAAGCAAACTAAGCACTAATGCCTAAAGAGTATCGCCTGGTCCATTAATTATTTACTCCTTCTATAGGCACACACACAATTGGTTAGAAAAACTTTAATAAGGTTAGGCGGTGAGTAATTAAGACGTTTGACGTTGAGTGACGTTTGCACGCTAATCTAGATCTTTACGAACCTGTATAATGAATTTGAACGTTTAATATTGTTATCCTAAGCTAAACTTATTAAACCTTATTTTATGTACCAACTCTTTTCAGGGCATGTGCGATCATCGCTCTCCACAATTTCCTGTCTTATTTTGCTCTAAGTAATCACTGAGCTTTTTTCATCCCTCTTTGTTTTTGTTCTGACATACATTCACACAAACTCGTTAAGTAAATTAAGTTTCCTATTACTCCTCTTTCCTTCACGATGTTCTGAAAGTGTTAAATTCTATTGACCCTTTTTCCTTATTATGTGTTCCAGGAATTTCATCTGTCTTTGATTGTAATTATAAGTTTGCTTGTTATCCCTAATTTTTTTAAAGACTTCCTGGTTGCTTATGTTTTGTCCATAGCATTCGTCGATAGACCGCATTTCTGTCGCTTCAAGTTTCTTCAGCTGTAAAAAAAAAATTCCATTATTTACTGCTATATAGATTAGATATTACATAGCAGTTTTGCCTTCTTTTCTGTTTCAAATAATTCTCTCTCTCTCTCAATCCTTTCTGATTTATGAAGAATATTTTTGTTCCTATGTTTTCTGATTTCTGTGTCATATTTCCGTCGTTTGTGACAACACTAACCAAACAGTTGAATTTTTCATCTTTTTACTATTTCTTTTGTTGACAACCATGCACTGTCTTTTTATAATTAATAATTAGTTCTTTTCTCTTGCTTTTCGTTAAAACCTTGTCTCACTATTCTTCCAGTTTTCTTTCTATGTTATGAAAACAACATCATCTGGGTATCTTAAGTTAAGATTATATCCGCTGACAATAAATCCTGATCGTTTTTCTCTAAGGAAAGTCTCGTTGTTTTGGTAAACTCAATCTGGTGAGAAAATGCTTAGGTGTTCTCTCTTTTTGTATTCGCTGAAATAGTTCTCTACCGAAATACAGTCTTTTTGTTCCTGAACCTCTACTTAGAACAAACTTAGTAAATGCCTCTAATAACCGACAACTTCCCTCAATATTTCCATTATTCGGACTCTTGTCCACATCTTTGTCACCATGTTTATCACAACGTTTCGGCCGTTGTACGCTCCGGTCTGAAGGACACATGGCACAGTGGATAAAGGCGTTGGTTAGATCCAGTGACAGGACCCAAGGAATGTGAGTTCAATACCTGGTTAAGGCAGTGGAGAACTTGGAGAGGTGAATTAACAGAAGACATGGCACGTGGAACTAGAACAGTCTACCCCAGTGAGCGAAATAAAGGGTTCAGTTCGACAGTTCAACCACCTGAAGAAGGCCGGAGCGTACAACGGCCGAAATGTTGTGATAAACATGACGATGAGGACAATAGTCCGAATAATGTAAATAGTGTGCGTAATACCTCATCTCAGAAATATAAACAGATACTGAACTTCCTCAAACTTGAAATGATATATATATATATATATATATATATATATATATATATAAAATATACGCCTATTCTTTCAGTAACGTTCCCATGAATTCCTGATTACTGAGAATTTTTTCCTTTTTGATTTTTTATTCATAACATGTACTCAAATTAATGCATATAAAACTGATGAAAGCCAGATTATATTAACGGCTGCGAATACGCGGTTACGTATTTGTTTACCAAAATCTAAAAAGTGAACATTTAATTGGAGTAATAGGAAAGGTAATTTGCCAAAAATTGTAGGAATTAGATATTTACACTTTTGCCAATTCACTATTCTCATAGGACCAATTTATTTTATCAATGCTGGATTAACATGTTGGTTTCATTTAGCCAATTTTGTATCGAATTTTGCTAAATAAGTGTCATGACCTAAAAGGTTTCCAATTTAAAATATATTTTACTTGTGAAGTTAAAAAAAAAAACAAACCTTGTAAGAGATCGTTAATAAAAATGACAGTATCAAAAGGCCCCGAGGAAGGGTTGTTGATAAGTGACTTATCCTATTATCGTATGTCAATATGATGGGTTCTTCAAGCTACGCGTCTTTTGCACTTCACAATCAAATTAAGCTTTTATTTCCATTCCTGATTCTCGACGTGCTATAGTCGTAGATCTTTTTTCAGTCTGTATGGCTGTCACTTTGGACCATTTGCCAATAGGAATTGTGTAGCGAGCATTCTGGCACGTTTTCTTCAGTGATACCATTTGCAGTATCTTAATTTATTTCTACGAAAAATTACTGATGAGCGCTTCTTCACGTTATCCTCTCACTTGAGTTTAGTCACTTATTCGACTGGATGGTTTCTCTGTGAAGAGAAAGCGATGTTGAAGGTGATTTTTAAAAAAAATTTATTATTACTTTTCGAAGTAGCGTTGATACGTGAGAAGCTACACACTTAACTAAATGGTTGGTCTTTGTGTCTTCATGATTTTTTTTTACCATGAAAAAATCGCACGTTCAATACGAATTTCTCTTGATTATTTGTCATTTGTGTACGAAAGGCTGTAGTTGTTCTCTTTTTTCCCTTGTCTTTAGAATCTACCAATCATCTTGTCGACTTCAAATTCCGATCAAATGATAAATAGTCTGATTTCCTACATTGTTTTGCATGCTTTGTGTACACATAAAATAAACAAATAAATATATTTATAGGATACAACGAATTTTCCAGGTATGAATGAAACGATCTATCCAGATATCCATTGGCCGAAATAGATACATATTTCCCACCAGAGACAGTGTTCCTTATTTGAACCGATGATATAATGCAAGGGTTTAAAACGTTAACTTTCTCTTCGAAGACTGGCGTAACATAATTTTTCTAAACCAATTTGTTAACATTTGGTTTTTAATATACTAGGCTAATTTTGGCAAATATCCATATCGACGCTATAGATGTATCGATTATTTTGCAATTTCTACACCGACCGATAGATAAGCGTTGGCCTGGTTTGAAATCAACATTTTTCCTTTTACTTTCTCCGGAGACAATTTCTCTTTGCTCTTCCATCTTCTCTGTTTATCCTTAATAAATAAATCCTGTCGCGTTCCAATGAAAACGGATAGTTACTCATTTCAACCCTAACCCTGTCACAAAACTACGTGAGTAGAGCCCTCGGACAAAACAGAACTCACCGGGAAAGTTCACCTGTGTTTGTGCTGTGGTACGATAATTATTTTCTTACCCTTTTAAAGGTAGATAAGATTTTACAAGCCAGCTACAGAAAACAGTTTTGCACTGGTTAATATTTAACATAGAGAAATGTTTCTCCTAAGATAAAAATCAAGTTTGTAAATAGCTTAAAAATGAAACTTTTCTCAGTGGAAATGTTAAACAACATTTATTAGGTTGAGGGAATGTTTGTCAAACGACGTTTTAAAACAATATCTCGAAATTAAAACATCGGAAAGAAATGTGGATTTTCCAAATTAGGGGAAAATAAAACATTGAAATATATCAAAATATGTTTTAGGATCCTGTTCGTTGGCCTACGATTGGAATTAGGTCGGTAAAATGCATCTGCCAATCGACTTTACAAACAATAGGATATAGGGATTTTGCCACCTCGAAGCGGTGTAATTGTTAGCAAGCTTGTCTTGCTAGAACAATTACGACTGAGCAGTGAGTTCGATCCTCATTAGGTGACCATTACTTTCGGTCTTGTACCACATTTAAGTTGCGCTTGGAAAATCACTATAGAATATAGGGATTCTCGAAAACCTGGGAAGGGTAAATGTTTAAAATCGGGATTTAGTGATTTATTGCTTTGTCTAAAATTAGAATATAAGGAGAATAATTTCGAGGACTCAAAGCAATCGTCGTCCAAGGCTTGGAGAAAGTGGGGTTTAGAAGCGTGACCGAGCTGAAAAGAGTATCCGACCTATGACGACTTATCCCAAAGGCAAAGATACGACTGCGTCAAAATTTTCGCGTAAACATCTGTTAGAAACGGGTTAATGCGGGTTCAACAAAAATTAAGTTGTTAAATAAACTTGGAAGTATAATTCCGAATCAATGCATTTTCTTTTATGGCAAATCATCCGAAGTCATGTGATTTTCGAAGACGCAGAGAACGTCGATCGTGTATTTCTGTGTAACAGATTTGCCGAATGAACTGATTTTTTTTTGCAAAAAGAACGGAATTAAGTTTTCTAAGAAAAACAGACTAAAAGAATTGGGAAGTCGATCATAGGCAAAATAAATGCAAGTTTTCGGGAAAGGTGTTATAGTGCATATAACTGTTTATTGAACATAGTTAATTTTGTCCTAAAATCCTAAAAACTAGGTTTATGCACAGGCTGCCACGCGCGGCGAGAAAGGGCTGGTGTCTAACCTGGAAATGACTTCGGTGGAGATGAAAGTCTGACCTAGAAATAGCGTCATTGAAAAATATTTAATAGAAAGTTGTAGTTTGGTCCTTGTGTTCCAGATGCAAACGGGTTCTCTCCAGAGAAAAACTGTATCTCGGCCTGTCAGACAGAAGAGAAGCCAAGTGAAGAAGCACTAACGGGGGCTCGTTTGCCTTCCTCCTCGAAGATCTCTGAATTTAGAAATAAAAAAATTCCCGCTCATCTTGCATAATATACAAGTTGACGTAAACTCTACTTACCTAAAATGTCTTCTTGGGAAGAATGTAAATAAGAGCTCCGAAAATATTAAGAAGTTTTTTTGACTCCAGTTTCTACTCAACACCTGACGACACCAATTTAGCAATGTTCTTTTTTTTTAAAATCATTTCATCCGAAGCAGGTGGGGGGGTTACATAGAGTGCACGTGAGAGAAAAGACTGGGTATAAGGGGGGGGGGTTGAGGAAAAGTTAAAAGATGGACGGCGTTCACGACAACAGAAGATGGCGATTGACGTTGCATTTAACGTTTCGAAGATTGTAGTTATCAGGGAAGCGAGTAACGGCCAGGAGTTACGAGAGAAAAATTTGTTGGAACGGAAATGGCGCTTACATTTAACTTTTTGAACAGTAAAGAGTTAGGACTAGATGCCAATCTGGTAGTATGCTTAAATTCATGTAGTCAGGGACCAGGGAAAAAAGCTCTTCAGTGCAGTTGCCATGAAAATATTTGTAGAAAAGACAGAGGGAGGCCACATAACGTCTGTGAGAAAGTGATTGAAGTTGAGATGCCAAGTTAGGATCGATTACATTGCAGATCCTTCTTTGGATTTTGTCAAGAACCTCGAGATGAACAGCAGGGACACCAGACCAGATATGGCAACTGTATTCAATGCACGGACGCATGGTAGATTTGTAAATGAGTAAGGTGAACTCTGACGAGAAAAACCTTCTGGCACGACACAATGAACCAACTTTCCTTGCAGTATATGCAGCTATTGATTCGATGTAGTCATTCCACTTCAAGTCAGTTGAAAACATGAAATCAAGAGGGCGCAGTGAGACGCTCTCCTAGAGTTTAGCATCAGCCATGCTGATGGCGGGCAGAGAAGTTTGTCTATGGTGATTAAATGAGAGCAGTTTAGTTTTGGAGGCATTAAAATTTACAAGCCATTTCTTGCTCCAGTTAACCACTGATTAGAGATCCTTTTCAAGAGCAGCGACCAGGTTAACTTTGTTGTCGGATTTTCTATTGGGACAGTAGTAAATGCTAGTGTTATCTGCATAAATTGATGACATAGCACTCACTATAGAGCATTGAGGGACATCCGTGTTTGTGTGAAAGGATCTGGAAGGTAGCTCGTTCACACGGACCTTCATTTCATGATCGAATAGGAATCATTGGATTAAATCAAACAATCGTCCTGTAATACCGTAGCCCTGAATCTTACGTAGAGGACCAGCATGCCAAACCCTATCAAACGCTCGAGCTTCGCCGTTATTATCAAGAACTTGATATGCATATTCAGTGATGGCCATTAGCACATCAGCGGTAGACTGGGCAAAAGTAGAATCGATATTATTTGTCAGAGAGTATGTCGTGAGAAGTTAGATGCTTAGATACTTCAGCATTGATTAAAACCTCGAATACTTTTCCGAAAAGCAGTAGCAGGCTAATAGGGCGATAGTTACCGGGATCAGACGGTTCTGCAGAGTTCTTAAAAACAGGAACTACAGAGGAAGACTTCCAACAAGTTGGAAAGCAGCGAGGCAATAGTTGTAGAGTTTGGAGAGAACTGGGATCGGCTCGGAGCACATTTCTTTAGAACGATGGCTGGTCTCCTGTCACCTCCACTTCCCTTACGGAAATCTAATCTAGAAATGATGTCCGAGATCAGTGACGGGGTTAAGCGCATATCCTTCAGGATAGTTCTAGGGGGCGGGGAAATCAGTTGTGGGTACTCCAGATGAGTCGAGCTTTGATTTGGAAGAGAATTTTTGAGGAAATCATTCCACCTTATCTGCTTCGAATTGATTGAATAGAGGAGGGATTGAGGATTTGCTGTTGTTCATTACATTCTTGCAGAGTCGCCAATAATTTCTAAAACCGAACTTTCGACATGTTATACGTTGTTTCCTTCTATCAGCAAACACCAACTTCGCTTCGTTTAGGACAAGCTTGCACTCGTTGAGCGCAGCGACAAAAAGACAACTGTTGCAATCAGACGTATCTGCTCTGGTACAGCCAGAAGTGATTCTTGCGGACAAGGAAGTAGCCGAGCATGCAGGTGAGAACCAAGAAGATGAACGCGGTTTTACTTGGTTTTTCCGTGCTGGAATGAAAGCATTGATGCCGGCTTTCTCCCAGAGGGAGGCCTCAGGCATCTTCGTTGTATTAAGTTTACTGTAAGAGTTGTACTGGAAGACGGTCAGAGACAAAAATGTGACAATCCGTATACACCGGGAGATGTCCCCGAGTATACAGCATATTCTGTCCTGTGGGTGGAGGTGACACTTGAAGCTGAAACAAACCTGAACTTCATTAGACATTTTTTTTTCATTATTTTATTATTCGTCATTTTGATGATAACTCTTCGTAGGTTGTCTACCGCGACATTTGGGGTACTTGGGAAAGAAGGCGAGATCTTAACAAGCAACGGTCCCCTGTACTTAAAACTACTTCACAATACTTCTATGAGAAGAAGGTCATATATTTGCTGATGAAAATATCGAAAGCAAAATATCACAACTTTATGACTGTCTAACTTTGCCTCCTCCGTTAACACCAATTGCAACTATTAGTAGCACAGTTTATGGGTTGTCATTTTTTTTTTAAGTTAAAGGTAATAAATTTACATAGTAAGATAATTCTTTGTTTAATGCTGTATGTCTTTTCATGACTTGGACGATCATGATTCTCCACAATCTCTCTTAATTTTCCAAGTAACTTTTGACACATTACCATCACTTAAACTCATTAAGCAGATTATTCGCTTTTTCCATTTGCTTCTTTTGGCATCGTTATGTACTGCGAGTGCTAAATTCTTTCCGACCTTTTTTCTCATTATGTGTCCCCGAAATTTCAACAGTCTTTTTCTGATTTTAAGTATAAGTAAAACAACAGAAATTACTAAATTGTTTGACTTTAAACATCCTTAGAAAATATCTATAATGAAATGGTTAGTCGCTTTCAACAGATATCAGCCTCATCTCGAAAGCTATTATTAGTGAAACCTATTGATTATATTCAACAGATATAAGTGCAATCGAATAATCTCACTTTAAGGGGTAATAGGAATAATTAGGTTCGTCTTTTACGCCCCTCCCCGGTCTTTTGAACAGGAGTAGAGGTTTATCCCTTGTTCCCTTTTTAGGATTGGATTTCCGGTTCCTTCTCAAATAGTTTTCGTTCTTTTTTACACCCAGTAGCTCCTTGTAATTTAGTGGTATCGTCGTTTTGCTTAAAGTGAATTGATAAAAAAAAAAACATAGAGAAAGTTTTCTTTTATTTTCTCATATATTGTTTTCAGAGAATGTAGCACATAGATTTCTTTTGAATTTAAAACTAACAAATTTGGTAACCTGGCGTTGTCGAATTACCTTGCTACTTTTGTCGCTGCATATGGTCCATTAAGATGGTGACTGGATAAGTAGGCTAAAATCGCAAACATCAGCGAGATGTCTAGTCAGATAATTATATATCCGTAATTGACAAGACCGTAGAAGTTTGAAATTTGAATGCAAAAATGCCGTGCCATTAACTAAGCACTAATCGTTAGAATTTCTCTTTAGGAACTCGTCCAAGTCGTTGCACTTAGAGAGAAATTGCTGTAAAAATCATTTGTAAATATATAGTCATTCAGATAGCGAGGTTTATACTTTCAATATTTTAATCTGAAAATCTTTGATTCCTATCTAATTGAACTGTATATTAAATACATGTTTATTTAAACTAAAATTAAAGTTACTGTAATTTAGTGGCATAACAAGAGTTCTCAGTTCGTATCCGAGAACAAAGAAATGTTTTGATATTTTTGTCTTGTTATTCCTTACCCAGTTAATGGGAGTATAGTAAAGAACTAATTAACGTCTTAAACAGACCGGAATTCGTCATATCACATCAAGTAGGCTACTCGCTTACTTGATGTAATATAACTTTATTATATATACCAGAAATTCCAGCACTCTCTGAGTGTTAACAGCAGTTTCCTTGGTTATTACATAGCAGATCAACAATCTTTTGTTTGTCTGTAAAGGCAATTTCCTATCTCTTAATACTTTGCTTAGTTTCCAATATTTATCTTTCTTTTGATCTTTAGATATCTGTTACAACACTGAACAGATAATGACGTCCCCGTAACTTATACATTGAATTCTCTATTTGCCTTATAATCATTCATTGACTTTTTTTTTTACGATTAACAGTCCTTTTTTCTTGCTTTTCATTACTATTCTGTCTGGTAGTTGTTACAGTTTCCCTTCTGAGTTTGTCATCAACAGGTTCATCTTCGCATCTTAGGTTGTTAAAATCTGCCAATAAATCTTGTTAGGTCTTCTCATTCTTTTATAAACGCTCCGTTGTAGAAGTTAAATAAATCCGATCAGAAATCCTGGCAGGTCCTCTAGTTTTCTTTCAATCATTTTGATGGACAATTTAAATAAATCTGTCGAGAAAACGCATCCTTGTCACAATAATTTTTCCATGTTGATGTGTCTACTTGTTGTCGATTTCTATACAAGCAGTTTGTTCCCACTACAGAATGTGGGTTATTCGTATGTTCTTCCCGTGTAGAACTGGTTTCCCAAACACATTCGTGTTTTATTCTACTTCTGTTGCTCATTTTGTCATACCATACTCTTATGTAGTCCTCTCTAATGTAAGAATTTTGTTTTTGTAGTAATCTAATTTTTTTCAATTCTTTTTTATGGCGGTACACATTCTAAAACTGGCCATCAATTAAAATCTTCAGTGTCTACATTTTTGTTCGAATTGGAACGAAGTACTTAACATACCTTCACGAAATCAGAAATAAAAACTTAACTTTATACAAATGAATCTAGCGAGATATAGGGAAAAAAACGTGTTGCCGAACAAAGGCCGTTTTCAAACAAGTCCTCAACAGAGACTTGATCTGTCCAGACTAGACAGACACATTCATTACTTACTGAGTGACTAAATTGCTGGCTAAATCAAAACTCGTAAGCACTTTTAACTTCCACCAGTCACTCACAGACATATGTGTAATCAGTCAATCAAAACCACGTATTTAATGACCATCTGTCACCTCACGTACAAATTAAGTACTGGATACACAAGCGAACCAACGCCTACCACCCTGTTGGGTGTGCGCGTACACGTGCCACTATGCGCGCGTGCTCTCCTGACAGAGATATTGTAAAAAGAAAAGAAACACTCCTCTACTCTCTTCACCATTTTGATTTGGAAGCTTTTCAATTTACAAAATCTTTTGGTCTTCTCTTATCGTTTGATACTCGCTACGGTCGTGGCTTCGGTCCCTTTAACGCCGTCTTGCTAGCCTTGTTCTCGTTAGCAATTATAAATTAGCTAAATTTGATAGATACCACCTATGGAGGTCTGGTTTTTATATTACATCAGATTCAAGAAGACTGGCTGATGTTTCTTTACTTTTTTGAAGTTTAGAGATTTGTATGTACTTTACAAAATCCGATACTCTAGTTTCATTCTTTACCGAAATTATGAATAGATAAAGCGTTTATATATGTAATTATTTCCAAGAATTTTCTTAGTCTAGTACAAAAACACTAGTGTGTATGTGTGTGTCACCCACTGAGGATTGAATTCACTCTCTCGCTCTCTATGTGCCATGTTCTTTCGGTGCGCGGGTAATCATAGCTCTAAACAACGTCCTCTTGCAGGTTGTTTATTCAACTGCTTGACTTCCCTCCAGTATATGCTGTCAGTGTTAAATTTCCCAAGCATTATTTTCGCATTATATGTTCCAAAATATCAACTCTTTCTGATTGTTGTTAGCAGTTTCATTGTAGTTTGTCTTGTCCTTAAAACTATCTTGTTTGTTACGTAATCTTACAATGGTATTCTCAGCATTCGTCGGTAGAACCACATGTCTGTCGCTTCAAGTCACTTATTCATCTGTGAGGAAATTGTTCAACATTGATTGTCATGTAGCAAAGTAGCTGTACGTAATACTTCAGCAATCTTCGTTCCAGAAAGTATACATAAAGATGTGTATGTAATATATATATATATATATAAGCTTAAGCCTAACACTGACATCATCCCAACCATGAGCCAGGCTACCTATACGAAGATTATATTGTTGTAAGATTGGAGATGTATATACATAGAGCCAAACAGCGGCGAGCGCATTTATAAATGATCATAAGATTGGAGATGTATATATATGGAGCCAAACAGCGGCGAGCGCATTTATAAATGATCATAAGACTGGAGATGTATATACATAGAGCCAAACAGCGACGAGCGCATTTATAAATGATCATAAGATTGGAGATGAATATATATGGAGCCAAACAGCGGCGAGCACATTTATAAATGATCATAAGATTGGAGATGTATATATATGGAGCCAAACAACGGCGAGCGCATTTATAAATGATCATAAGATTGGAGATGTTTATATATGGAGCCAAACAGCGGCGAGCGCATTTATAAATGATCATAAGATATTCATCGAATAGTAAGTGAATGTAATCAGTATTCCACATGAAAGCTCTTTATCTCTCATGTGAATGCAACATCAATTGAGTGGGAAAAGGGCGTGCTGGGAGGTTTGAAACCTGGAGGAATCAGTCGTATAAGTGTTCTATCGATGTCGCCTTCATACTGCACTAAATTGCACCAGACAAACTAAAGTGCAGAAATATGCCATCATATCAATACACACACACACACATGGAAGCAAAAATAGATTTACATTATTTTTTTTTAATTTTAATCAAGTAGATGTGGAGAGTTGCCACCATTTTATGAAATTCAGGCAAACATCTAACGATAAATACAAATAAGAACATAAATATTTATCTGTATATGAATTTTATTTTTGATAGAAAACCTAAAAGATTAACAGTTTTTATTCTGACTTATTTCTAATAAGTAGTCACTCTAAGAGAGGGGCTTACGAATTATTGTTTTTTCTCTTAAGTACAGTCCCTTACAGGGTCATTATCTGAGAACTAAGGTAAAGCAAGATGGTAAATTTATGGTTACTGTTTGCCCACATTCTGATATTAAGTGATGTTTGCACTTTGTTTAAATTTCATTTATATTGATAATACCCTCCTGAGAAGATGAACAGTTGTACATTGTGCATTTTTTTTCCAAACTCAAGATTCGAGGGATTTTTTGTCTGTACCTTTCTTGAACGTACCTGAAGCTCCAGTTATTATAGGTATCACAATCGTTTTAAGGTGCTGCATTTATTTAAGTTTCCATATACTTATTCTGTCAAGTCCCGAAGAATAGCGACTTTAGACTTTATTGTCTTCATTGACTGATTCAGAGTGATGTTTTTACATTATTATTATTGGAAATGGAACGTGATTCTTGAGCGCGTTTTTGTATATGTACAAATATGTGTATATGTCTTAGTGAGGGAAACAAATCGTTACTTACCACTTCAAGCCGTGCACGCCACCATGTTTCTGACAATATAGAAACAGTGTGTACGTTTGCTTCCATTTTTTTATGGAAGAGCACACATTGCTGGCGAACCGGGGGTTATCTGGGAGTAGGGTTGCAGTGTGTAGTTATAAAAATGGGAAAAAAAACTGTAGGTAACGGAAGGTACACAAGTCGATACCCAATCATCATCGGCTGGGTCATCGTGGAGAGGGGTTATGATGTTGAAAGACCGGAAACCCCTAATGAACCTCGGCTAGAAACATCACTGATGATGTGTACTAAAGCATTCAATAGATGTAGTTTATGAAATTATTATTATATTTTTAATGTTATATTCTTTCAGGGCATAGGCGATCATTTCATAGATTACATTTTTAAGGTGTTTGGGAATTATAATGAATTCTTAGAATGGTTTCTACCTAAGACTAAAAATCCAATCTACCCTGCTATTACTGGCGAGAAATATAGTGGATTCATGCCTTTTCGAAGTGCATTTATGCGAAATGTAACTAACAGGCGAGGGTGGAATTGTAACGGCTCACCGATTTAACCTTAAGTGCTGGTAACTTTTATGTTACCATAACATTCTTTATTTTTAGACTGCTTTTAAATTTTAGTCTGTATGACACGCACGTTTCTCTTACACGAAAAGGACACTGTATTGCATGACATGCTTAATTTAATACTACTTTTACGGCTTAAAGCAAACCTTTAAAATGTAACGTCAGAAACATGTACTTCTACCATCGACAATTACATCTATTTCATACTCCCCACCAGGTGCTGGATATGGTTTGGTGGTTTGACTTAGTACTCATCAGCCACGATAACACGAAATTCTCGGAGGTCGTATGGTGTAAATCGTGAACCTAAATACGCCATACAAGTGCTCTTTTAAGATCCGGTAACACGGCTGACTACTCAATGTGTGATATGCTGACCTGTTGATAGCATGTGGCAAAGATGCGAGAATGATGAAGAGTTGCAATTTCATCCACGATGAATAAGTTTGGAATATGATGACACCAATGAGGAATGATCATGGGAGCCAACAGTATCCTGCAAATAAGACTGACCTCTGATGGTTTTATCCATAAATACCAGTTTCATTTTCTTGTTGCTGGTTGCTCTTCCTCAGTGTTAGACCGTCTCCTTCAATTCATATTCATCGATGACTATAATTTCGGTACAAAATGATACCACATTTGTCAGTAAACAATCATGTTGACGATTGTTTCAATGTCCCCATCAAATGGACTTGGACACACTGCAGACTTGTTAGGCGATGTCTCTCCATGAGAAGCGTTACACGCGACAATCGTTTCCTATGCAGTCCAAAACAGCAATTTCTGTTGCGTATGGTCAGTCGAGATACTCTTGTCATCCACTGATAGCTCTCAGACGTATATAAAGTAGGGTCGTTTTTGTTTGGCGGCGATGTATGGCGTAGGTCCCTGTGTACTAAGTGTCATTGAGATCAACAGTGGGATCCTGATATTTGGAAACAAGCCAGTTGATCACACTTTCTGATACAAGATGACGGACGACATCAATCTATTTCCTGTCTGAATAAGTGCTAGATGGCATTGTTCCTTGAGATTACAAGATTACTAATATCAGGATTAACAGCCTTCTAGAGATATTCTGTCTTTTATAACCTTAAAAATATAACCGTACATAATATTAGTTTCTTGATTTTGAAAGTTCAACTCATTGGAGGCTATTCCATTTATATTGCGCAAAATGTGAGGAGAGAAAACAAGTACGTTATTTAGTTTGGCTTATTCGAACTATTGTTCTCATCTACATGTTATTATAGACACAACATTTCGGCCATGTACTCTCTAGCCTTCTTTATATGCCCGTTATATTTCGAATAAAATATAATAGTGACAATTCTTCATCTTGATCGAATTCAGTACTTTTGTTATGTATAGACATAAATGAGGACATTTATTAAAAAAAAATATGAGCAAAAACAGACACACCATTATCCGAGTTGAATCAGTCTGGCTGACATTTTATTTTAGTGTCGTCTGTAATTTGTAAACTATTTTAGTAAATGATTATTTCCTATAGTGTGTAAAAACAAATCAAATAAACAAAATTAGGTTTGGTTTGGTTTACGGCATATCAACTTCAATGGGTTATTTAATGCCGACGAATTTTTTATTGTTTTAAATGTATTGCTGGTAATATTTGTTTCCTTCAAAAATGTATCGGTGGTCATATTTTTTTTCAAAAATGTATTGCTGTTAATAATTTTTCCTTCAAAGATTTATGCTGGTAATAATTTTTTACAAAGTATTTCTGGTATTAAAACCTTTTTTTTACACTTTCATAGTGTTTTGACCACAGTTTGGAGGTTAACTATTTACCCATAGCTGGGATCCTAACAGGTGCTACCACCCCGGGTCAGGGGGGACCTAGGAACACCAGCAATTAAGAGGTGGTTCCACGATCCTCAAAACCTCCTGATCAGAGGCCTTGCTGTCGAACGTAGTTTATCGTCTTACCCAGGACGTGGATGTAGTTTATCGTCATACCCAGGACTAATTAGTTTTGGTATGTATTTCAAAATTATGAGTATGTACACAGTATGTGGCGTAACGGGTATTAGCACGAAATACATCGTGATAAACCGTGTTCGAATTTCCCTTAAGATTTCTAATATTCGCTTAGCACCAATGTTGGATAAGGTATGGAGATGTATCCCCTCTAAATATGTTAACAGATCTTATCTTTGAAATAATTGGCGAAAAATGTAAGAGTGAGCTTTTGAAAAAAAAAAAAATTCTATCATAACTACACGACCATTATGGTGGTTATAGACATTTACTAAGTTTACTCTGGCGGTATACGTAGTATTTTTACTTGGAAAATGTTCTTAAAGAAATCTGCTGTCAATATTCCAAAATATTACCACACTGTAAAATACCATTTGACATCTGGCAACAGATTAATCATTGTATCGGATGTTAAAATAAGGGTGAAAATTCATATTCATAGATTTAGTTATTGATTGACATTTTTTAAGCACCACAAGTAAGGCGGGATGCGACTAGTACGGAAGGGGTGACAGAGTGTGAGCGAGAGTAAATAGACGTGATGGAGGAAAGGATGAAGAGAAAGACAGGGAATAGGTCAGGGCATCTGGAGATGTCGATTACATTTGAAGATGGCATTACATTTGAATAGTTGGATATTATAGCTATCAGGGAAACAAGTAATAGGAAGGGAGTTCCACAGATGGGAAGTGTGAGACATGAAGCTATTGGAGTAGAGTAGAAGAGACAGCTACATTTAACCGTTTTGTCAGTGAAAGGGTGGGACCGTGATGCCAGCCTAGTAGCACGCTTAAATTTATGCAGTCTGGAAACTAGCGATAGTAGCTCGTCGGAGCAGTTACCGTGAAAGTATTTGTAGAAAAGACAGAGGGCGTTGACAGCACGTCTGTGAGAGAGCGACTGTAGACGAGATGCCAGATCAGGATCCATATGCAAAGTAAATAAAAATAGAATTTACTCTGGTAACTAGCTGGTTAGCTAGCATACCTTGTAAACAAATTTTCTTGTGTGTTTGATTCTCATTGGATGAGTATTATGAATAACATTTGATATTTAAGAATGTCTCGCCGTGGAGTAGTGGTTAGACGAGGTAGACCATCAGTATTTAATAGGTTCGATTCATACTCAATACCCACAGTTATTGCTTTGTGTCGCCATGTATGTCACGCGTTGTTTACCCTTGTCTCTCTTTCCCTCTATTCGACCCATGAGTATCAGATTCTCCAGGCTCTCCTTACTCATTATGTGTCCCAGAAACTTCAGCTCCATCTTCCTGATGTTAAGTATAAACCTCCAAATTGTTTGCAAACTCTCTAAGACCTCATCGTTGCTCACATGATAGGCCCATGATATCCTTATTGAATGTAATTAGATTAAAAGGATCATTTAGATCGATTGAAAAAAATCCATAGATATATAGTCTTGTTTTGTTGTTTTAATGTCGGACTAACATTTGGTAAATTGCTGTTAATAGGCCCGCAACTGGAATAGAATAATTTGGCCCAATTGTACAGCCATTCTAGTTATGTAACACATAAACAATTTCAGTACGTGTACTTTATGTCTTAGTATGTACGTAGGTAGATGAATGTTTTCAGTCTAATGAAAAAAGAGAATTTGTTTTGTGTATAGAATATTTTCAACATAATAATTTTCTTTGTCAATGGCACTTAATTCAATAGCCAGTATTAATTACATCGAGCGATATCAGCAAGATAAATTAGTACTAATATTTAAGCAAGTTGAATTACAAATATCGTAATTTTCGAGGCTTTATAGAGATTTTTCATCGAACCATATCTGATTAAAAAAATGTTTTACAGAAAACAAAGATGAAAAATCTATGTTACAATTTTCGCCATATGTTGTGGTATCAAAAATTTCCAGGATTATGATGTCCTGGCAGACTCCATAACTGATTCCCGTTATTTGAAATGATAATGGAGTGTTCGACAATGGTCATAAGAGTGTTGACTATTCTTTTCTCACTGTTTTGGGCGTTTTGAGAATAATAATAATGATCGCTCTGAACTCTCATCCTCTAAAACAGACACTCGACCAGCTTTCACACGCATTCCACTCAAAAAGTGTGTTCGACCCAAATAATATTCTTTAAAAGCCTGATGAAATATTTTGAGGATCTAGAGCTGCTGAACTTCACGCAAAATGTGTGTTACATTTTACACGAGTAGATAATATGAAGGCTGATAACAAATAAACTCAGTAGGTTCGATACTAATAAACATTAGCTGTGCATGCATTTCCCTTGAACGGCACAATCACAGCACGGATAGATTAAAAACAAAAACTTGTCAATACAACCTTGTATAATGTATGGTTAGTTGTCAGTTTGTCTAGTTGCCATTCTCGTCAAACAGGGTGTGTAGGTGCTATTCACCTCGACCAGGAGACCAGCCCGAAATTATGGCCTTCGTAGTATAATGCACAGCGTGATTTATGAAACAAGAAAGTTGTTTTGTTTTTGAGAAAAAATGTTCACAATATGTGGTCGGAATAATTACTTGGAGAATTTTGTCAAGAAAATAACATTACTCGTTGTACCCATAGAGGAGGATAGTTCTAATTTGAAATAAAGAAAAAAAATCTTTCAGTTTTCACTTTCAGAATGGAAAAAGTGATTCTGTTCATTGAAGATCAGTTATAGCCATTTTGTAAAATAAAGAAAAAAATATCAGGTTATTTCACTTGTTATAGTGAATTCCCAGTAATAGATGAGAACTACTTTTGAACTATGGATCAGCTCGAGAAAATTTGCCAATACATGTCACAATGATAATTATTATTATGGCTTGGATTTGTCAACGAACATTCGAAATAGTTCTTCACGTCTACTTCAGACTCTCAGGTTTTTAGTGAAGCTGTTGAGTTGGTGAAACCCGACTAACTGCCAGGTTAAAGGACAATGCGTTTTTCTATCATAGATATGTTTGTACGGGGGGGTATTTTAGAAACATCTGTTCCTCTGACAATCAGTTTTTGGTGCATGTTGCCTACAATATAATTTTTTAACGATTGGATAATTTTCTAAAATGCCGAGACGAGCTCCATTCCTTATTTCCACCATTGCAAATCTTCACAACTATAACACTACATGCCATGTACACAGTCAATTCATTATCGTTCGCTTCTTATTCTATGAGTAAAGAGGAAGTTCCACTCAGACAGCTTCGTCCTCAGAGCTGTTACGGAGTGGAACAGACTCCCAAAAGGATCCCTACAATCTTAACCAGTTCGAATCAACTGTTATCTATCTTACGTATTCACAACCTCATTTAGTAACATCTTGGGCCATGTCTTAGATGAAGAAGAGTATATAAAAAACGCTAACAATAAAATTCTAACACTGAAGTATATGTTGACTTTAGAAAAAAGAGTAACGTAGAGATAACAGCTCACGATCTCCACAAAATTCCCGATTGAATATAATTAGATTAAAAGGATCATTTAGATCAATTGAAGAAAATCCATAGATATAGTCTTATTTTGTTGTTTAAATGCCGGACTAACATTTGGTAAATTGCTGTTAATTAGCCCACAACTGAAACAGAGTACTCTGGCCCAATTGTACAGCCATTCAAGTTATGTAACGCAACATATAAACAATTTCAGTACATGTAATTTATGTCTTCGCATAGAATATGTACGTAGGTAGATGAATATGTTTTCAGCCTAATGAAAAAAGAGAATTTGTTTTGTATACGGAATATTTTCAACATAATAATCTTTGTCAATGCACTTAATTCAATAATCAGTATTACTTACATCGAGCAAGCATTAGACTACGATAAATAAATACAACATTGTAAATCAAACGATTTGTACGTTTAATCAAATAAAAAAGAAACAATACACTTTATTATATATGTATATTATCAAAGAAAAGCTAAAAGTAAATTCACTAAGTGTTTACACAAGAAAATTTAAAACATTTATTTTAGATTTAATAAAATACTGAAATTTTCTCATCTTTAATGACACTTAATAAGTCTTTTCAACGTCAATAGACGTTGAAATGATTTCTGAAGTGTCGTGACAGCGTGCAAGCAAGATTAACGCAATAAATATAGGAGTTGTCTTTTATTATCATCTTGCATAAAATGGCTGCCGTTAATCGGCAAGTTTTTCCTGAGTCATATTGTATTTTTCGGTTATGTCTTTCTAACAACTCGTGGCAAACATATGAAATTTTTAAAAATCTCAATAATTATACTATTATATGCCTTTATTTACCATAAGTTAAACAGCCCTTGAATTGGATAATCAAATCTCACATGACCAAATAAATTATCGTAGATATTTCTAATGAAAACGAATATTATAAGCTGGAATTCACATAGTATATTTATCCTATGATTCGAAGTATTTTACCAACATCGGTTAGTTAATATTAATATTATTGTGAAAAATTGTTTTTGGATAATAACATCTGACATGTATATGATGTATCTGTCTTGGGATTTATTCTTATTTGCCTTTATGAAGGTTAACTATGGATGTAATAGGACTTTCCTATTGTTTTTGCATCCAAGTATTTGTCTGGGCTGTAAAAGTATTAGTAAAAGTTTGCCCACACGTGGCATGCTAGTGATTAGTTAGTCAGTTATATGGCATGCGTGATACACGCTTAGACGATCATGTATCTTTCGATACATGACTGACGAGATAGTTTTTTTTCCCCGCAGTAGGTTGCCATTTCTTTCTGCGGTAGACCAGCTGCCATCCAAGGCTTTAATCTGGTTTGTCCTGCTATTTACCCATAGCTGGAAAGAGAAGAAAAGGAATTGATACCTTTCACAAGTGTATTAGCACGTAAGTGAATGTAATGTATTCGACTGGAATTCGAACTCGGCTCTCCGATTCCTCAATCCAAGCCGCTATCCAGTACTCCACCGTACTGAATAAAATCTGAGTAATAAGACAAGAGTGATGGATTCATATATTTCGCAAGTGGGAAATAAGCAGCTTTATAGGAAATTTGAGCGAATTTCTTTTCTGTAGCTTTTTAAAGAATCATAATTTTTTATACAGCAGGTTAATGTAAGCCCGTAAAAGTTCTCCAAAATACTTCAAACATTATGCAAATTTATATTCAGATTGTTCTTTTATGTATATAAAAACCATATAACTTAATTCAAAATGTTTTCTTTGCAAGAGCCCAAACTAAAGGAAATCTATACTCCGTTATGAACGCAATATGTAACTGATAGTGTATGACAAGTTTAAATGAGACACCTGATGGCACACGGCCAATATTTCACACACTGACATTTCAGTTAACATATGAAATAGCGGTCAAATGCTCCTGAATAGAC